>QANU01005279.1:0-15326 GCA_003254905.1 Nissolia schottii
TTACTCTCGGGGTGATTTTTTTACTGTAGCATTCGATTGAATTCCCACGGATTCGAATGAAAGGAGATTTTGGATTTCAATCAAATACTTGGGGATTTTATTTGAATGAAAGACCGCGGAGGATTTCAATCGAACACTTGGGGATTTCAATCGAATGAAAGTCCGAGAAAGATTTCAGCCGATTGAATCCCTAAGGGATTCGATTGAAAGAAGCAATCGAATGCGAAACCCTTAGGCATTCGAATGCTCACTGAAAGCTTATGATTTTAAAGGTTCTATGGAATCCAACCTGCATAGTTATGTATGCTTTGTGTAAATTGAGCATGCATCATGAGGAAAGGCCGTCATAAGAGTTAGGACGACCTTAGATAATTAGAGGTTCACGTTAAAGTTTAACGAAGATCATAATGGAACACTAGGAAACAAAGAAGGATTAGGAGGTCCCGACCCCAGTTGGCACGGGAGACCATAGTTAAGGAGTTCAGTTATATGATTAGGAAACCCCCATTCTCTTGGCAAGGTCTTACAGACACGTTCCTCGCCAATTCAGCAAGATGAATTGGTTATGAGCAATGCAGGTAAAGAGACCTGATCACGATATACGAAACGGGCATAGGCCCAAATATGTACAACGGGCATAGGCCCAGATATGTAAAACAGGCATAGGTCTGTACAAATGAAATGATGACTAAGGGGCCCCGCTTAAAAAGGAAAGAGAAGCTGGATCGAGTCATAGGGCCGATCTAAACGCGTCCACGCCTGATCACTCATAGGTTTGATCCCTCGCCATTCCAGAAAGAGAGGATGGTTGCACTAATTGCATTCGATGTTTACCTCCTATGAGCCTTCCATGGTTAGCTACCATACCGGTAAAGAGCGCCGCCGGGTCTATGCAATAGTGGCAAAAAGATGTTGTAGTCCGAGGCCACGGCTACAAGGGCGTAAAGACTAAGTAGGATGCAGCTACAGAGCGCGTAAGACATCCCCTGATTCCCTCATGCACTATGAAATTTACATGTATGGATTGATGATTGATGATATGATGATAGTTATGCATGTATATCTGCTTAAGTATTGTATATAACTGTTCATGCATTATGTATCGTCAAGGGAACGTCCCAAGACGACTAGTACGTCTCTAATAGCAACGCCTAGTTAAAAAGCACGAAGCCCAGGTAATGACAAGATTAGTAAACCCAATCACCTAGTAACATAGATAAAGCTGCTCAAGAGGTAGGTACAAGATAATAACTAGTAGGATTTAGTATTGCATGAAACGTAGAGTTTTCCTGAGTGGCTGGAGAATGCCCGAGTAACTGAACTATAGTAGCTACGCAGAGTTTCCACTAAGAACGTAGTCGTTCTTATCCCCACTCGTGTATGACTCTAGCTGATAGGTATGTCATCACCGCCTCCCAAGGATGTCTGGTTGTTCACGCGCTCACGACAGCGCAACTACCGCACCTATACCTTACTGCAGACCAGCATGTTCGCCCCTGCAAACTTTCCTGGAGAGAGTTCGGAGCAGGTACGTCACAGGCTTCGAGGGCCAGGGTCGTCGCCCATGCGCCCCATTTGGATCGACGAGCATCCAGGTAGTAGCTCTCGCGATCCGATCCATGTTGACGGAGAGGATGTCCCTCCGCTGCTGAGGCCAGAGCCACCGCTGAGGCCCGAGCCAGAGACAGAGCCAGAGCCAATTACACCTCCGGTTCGAGGACGAGGCACGCGCACTACCGCCTGCAAGAGTGTTCTCCCAGTGCGACCACGCAGGTTCACGCCCTGCGAGTTTACCGTCGTGACGGGTATTTCGAGCGAGGACGAGGTGGATCCCACAGAGCTGGAGGAGGATTCCGATGAGTAGAGTATCAGGACCGCGCCATAGGAGTGTGGTACACGAAATGATTAGTACTCATCCGTGTGCGTAGGTTTAGTTTAACTGCAGTATTGTATATATGTATCTGTGTATCTGTACCATTGTATATAAACTGATGTTCTACATGTATGTCCATTATAGGACAAGGATACTCATTACTATATAAATGTATAATTATGGGTGTGTTATTTATGGGCCGTATGTGTATATTCTTTGGGTACTCGCCGCACGCCAGGTATGTACTCGTGTTTCCTCTTACTTTCTTTTATGGTATACTTATGCGATGTATGATGCGTATGGCTCGATATTTTCATAGTATGATTAAAAGCAGTTTTAAATTGGCCCGTTATTTTGTAAACCCTAATTTTAAACCAGGATATAGAATGATAATGGTTCGCAGCACCAAAAGAGCACCACCTTGCCGGGAAGTCTATGACTGAAGCATAGGCCGACTAGCTAGGGTGTTTCATGTAACGATTTTCTTCTTCCTAAATTCATTTATACATTATTTTATTTATTTTTACGAACATTTTACTAAGGGAAAAAATACGGGATGTTATATTCCACCCCCCTTAGAAAAATTTCGTCCTCGAAATTTCAGCGTTGCTAAATCCTCGGGTCGTCCGTTCTCCGGCTAGGGCTCTTGCTATCATCCTTCTAATCCCCGTTGTTCCTAACCGTATCTTGCTCTTGCTTGTACACTACTCGTCTCCACCCTAAAGCTTATTAAGTTCTTCTATGTCCAGTGCTCCTATATCAAGTTCTCCTATGTCCAGTGCTCCTATATCAAGTTCTCCTATGTCTCCCATATCTTAATCTTTCCTTACTTCCCTTGGTGAAACCCGAATTACATTCGTTGTTCTCATACTTTAGCCTCCTCCTCTTTCTTCCATCTCTTTAAATTTGTTTTTGCACTTACATCTTTATCCATGCTCTCCCTAGTTTCTCCCATGTACGTCTCTTCCTAACGACTGGTTCACTTTATCTCCACCCATCATTTCACCTCATCTTTATACCCTCTCTTATACTCTTCTCGTAATTCTCTCGTTTCCACACCTGCCCACTAAGTCTCTCAAACCTTTTACTTCCTCAATAGAGTATACTCTAACACTCGTCTTAGTCACTTAAGTCTCTCGTCTTTTCCCACACCTTCGAAAATTATTTTCGTAGAGCTGGAGAAGGTATCCCTCTCCGTTAGTCCTGCGGGATACTTCCCTGCTCAGTCCTTCCTCTTCTGTTTTCCTCGCTACTTGCTGCGGTCAGATTTCTCGCTGACCCTTCCAAATCTAGCACTGGTCCGCCCTCATCGCATAGTCGTTCACGTCTACGCAAATGACGAACCCCTGCACCTCAACTTCTACTCTCTAAAAGAGTCCGTACCCTGATTCATCGTGCAACTCCCAGTATTTCCGCATTCCCATTCCTTGCCGGGATCCAGCTGGTGGGGGTATTCGAGTAACGACCTAGCCTCTCAAAGGTTGCCGTATCCTCCGCCACTGTCGTCTGTCCTGGTGTCAGTTTCTAGGAAACTCGTCTTCCTTCTACTCTCGTAGTCTTTGGGGAAATATTTGTCCACCACAACCGTCGTGAACCAATTTCTGATGATTTGGACCTCCCCTTGCTCCACTGGGCTCTGGTGGTGTCCCACCATGCTTCCGCTGCGCCTTGCAACCTTCTAACCGCAACCTCGACTTGTTGAGTGTCCATGTCGACGAGGTTTTCAACTACCTGCTATGTCTCCTATACCCAGCTATGGGCTGCCTCCGGGTCCACAAGTCCATCGAATGTAGGGGGTCTGGCCTTCGTAAAGCCCACATACTTCTGTGCATCATCTTCCGGCAATGTTGGGGGCTGGCTAGGGTTAGCGTGACTTGGGGGTTTTATTTAGCTCAGTTCCTGGTTATGGCGTATCCTGGTGCTTGAGGTTTGAATCCTTAACTTATCCTTTTGAACCTTTACAACTTACTAATAGGAGTCACAAGGGTCTTACTAGCTTGTGATATTAGGGTTGGTCTCCGCCTTATGGTTGGTTCAATCCAATCCCTGACTCCTGGGACATGAATGCACCTATACCGGGTGGTAATGATTGGGAATCTGGAAATTCTTGGGGTACTTCTGACAAGGATCCTCCAAAGAGTTTCCACAGAGGTTTTTAACAATTAAACCTCAACTCTAAAGAGCGAATTGAGGGGAAAGGGGTACTGAGCTAAGAAAGATTAGGGAAATGGGAGGAATAGGAAAGTTACCGTTGTAGGCATTCGGGGGCTTGCTAAAAATTGATTCCCTTACGGGTTCAAGTGTTCACACTCCCTTACAGATTTAAGTGTTTGTGCTTCCTTGTACGCTTGTCTTCCCACCTCCAGGGGTTTGTCCTTGTCGTCTACCCTAGCCAGCTGTCCGGGGTTGGCCTCTGGCGTAACTTCCAGTTTGTCCTTACATTCCACCCCCTTATAGAAATTTCGTCCTCGAAATTTAGAGGTAGCTAGAATTCGTATCTTCCGAACACCCCAAGGTAAGTGAAACACCTTAGCTAACTGTTTACCCGTACGTAGTAAACAATGCTCACTAGGTTGTTGTCTACTTGGTCGGAATACCTTAGTCCATAGTTATCTTTCAAAAATAGTAGCTTAAGAAAATAAGGACCAATTTTAAACTTTTCATTTTGCATTGCATAATTACTAAAATAGAGCCATGCGTCAGAATGAACAATATGACAAAGCGTATAACTATAAGATAGTAAAGCATTCAATACATATCCAGGTGGTCCATCAGACAAAGTCATAGAGTTGTATATACAGTAAGTAAGATACACATCACATATACATTAATTGGAGTACTGAATACGAAAGTCAGAATACATCACGTCAAAATACAAGGACTACTGGAATGCTACTCAGTATGCCCTTGGCAAAATGTAAAAATCTAGCTATCTCTTAGCCACTCATGGCTCTACTGGCTGCTCGTCTGCATCCTCGAAGCAAGATTCATCTTCTGCACCTGAAGTCATAAAACAGTGGGAATGAGAACGGTAGGTTCTCAGTGGAAATAACTTTGGTTCCTGAGTCTCGTATCAGATTATGTCAGACTTCAGGCCACTCAGAGATCTCTAATTGAACATACATACTAACTATCCTACTGTTTATTATCTGGCCTATCTGAACGGCTTTATCTACATTACTATGTGCTATGGGAACTACTCTTGCTTACTACGTTCTCGTGCTGATTAACATTTCGTGGATACACATAACCGTCTCGAGCGTGCTCTTGACGGTTTTTGACATAACAGCAGACTATACATTCAGAATACTCAAAATGCATAACAGAATACATTCAGAATACATTCAGTATAACAGAATCATCAGAGTATGCATCACATAGTCATCAGAATAAACATGACAGAATCTTCAGAATATGTCTAGCAGAGTCATCAGCATAAACATGACAGAATCATCAGAATAATCATGCCTAATAGAATGTACATGTACATAACAGAATATGACAGCATAAACCTGCATAACAGCATAACCTGCTTTGGAATATGTGTTATTCCCACCATAGTAATGTCCTCTGTTGACATTAGTATGACGGAATAACCTCGCACCCTCAGTGTAGGCCGACACTGTCTGGACCTTCCTGCGGTGGGCTTCCACCTGCCGTGTGCCCCCTCGGGACCCCTCGACAGTGGGCGGATATTGTACCCCCACCTAAGCTTGCCCCCTTTCGACAATGCATAGGCGTGGTAACCGCACACCTCCAGGTATGCCATATCGACACCACCTGTGGCGGGCTTCCACATTTAGGATGCCTTGACCTCCTGAATTGGGATCATAGTGTGGCTCACATGATCACGACCTTTTCAGCATGTGGCATATAGCCTTTATTAGCATGGGGCATTTGCCCTTGTTCAGCATTGGGCATTGGCCCTTTTTCAGCAATTCAGCAATTCAGCATTTCAGCATTTCAGCATTTCTATACCTGCAACATGGCATACTTGTTTCCTATGGTTCATTTCAGCATCTTTATTTATCTCAGAGTTAATCCTAGCGTCTTTAAACTAGGTGTGTCATGAATGCATGAAAGGCTACAGATATCATCACAGATTACATGTAATATACATATTTGGTACATTTTCTTCACATACAGCATATATATTCATACAATTCAGCTATCAATCACAGATATAGCAATAAATACTGGACTATGTGCCTCAAGAAGGTTTCCCTAAGACATCCTGGTCTCAGGCTACTCAGGGTCCCCTCAGCATTCTCTATGTAACCCGTTCAGCAACCATAGGGTCCCTCCGCGGAACCTGCTCAGAAACTCTCTCTGGGGAACCTCCGCAGAACCCACTCAAGAACTCCAGGGAACTACTCGGCAACACTAGGGAACCTCCGCAGAACCCACTCAGGAATTCCAGGTACCCGCTCATCAACTTTCCAGGCTCCTCTCAGCCACTCTCCGCGGAAACACTCGGCACCATCCCAGGTGCCCGCTCATCAACTCTTCGGACTCCTCTAGATCACTTTCCGCGGAACTCATCAGCACCAGTTCAAGCGCCTCTCAACAATTTCAGACTCCTTTCAATCATTTTCTGCGGAGCTACTCAGCACCAGTCTAGGCGCCGCTTAACAACTCTATACAGACGTCTCTCAATCACTCTCCGCAGAACCACTCGTCACTCTTCCCGAATCTTCTCCACCGCCTTACACCAAAAATATCTTTTTAACTTTCCACGTGGCTTCAGCTCGCTCAGCGGCGCCTGAGACGTCGCTCAGCGTCCCCTGTGCGAGACATGAAAACTGAATTCACCATCCCTTCCATTTTTCTCTCCTTGCTTCCCATGGCACCTGCTTGAGTCTCACACACAATCCAAGCATAATAATCCTATCTAATCCAGGTCACAAGACCCTTCAGAATCACCTTCCTAAACCCTAGCATCATTTCTAACATATTTAATCACAAAATCATTAATTCACATACACATGCATATCATCACATAAATACATAAACACTCATCCACCCTCAAGAGGTGAGGAACTAGAGTTACCCACTTCCTAAAGAGCTTGTTGGTGATGGAAAAGGATGAACTTGAAGCAGGCTTGCTTGAAGTCTTCTTGACCTAAAATGAAAACCTTGGATGATTATGGAAAACCTAGGTTATGGAAATTGATGTTCTTGCTTCCACTTAAAGAGAACCTCCTAACCTTGATGCTAGCTTGTCTTCTTGGTGATTTTAAGAATGATTGATGATGATGACAAGCAAAGAGTTATAGGTAAACTTGGATGGTTATGGAGCTTAGGGTCTTGGAACTTTGGAAGAAGAAAATGAAACTTTGGAGTGTATGTATGTGTGGTTTCGGGGCATGGCTGGCCGTGGGTCTTTAGTGGCCCTTGGTCATCCATAATTCCTATTTTACCCTTAGTGTGTTTTCGGTCATGTTCGCTCATTAACTATTTATGTACGGAAGTCTTAAAAATATTTCGGACATACCATTGTGACCTATTAATTTTTCTCATTAATATTTAAATCTTGGTTGAGATATTCTTGAATTTATTTTCATATTAATATATTTTATAGACTCCTATTGAGTCATAATTAAATTCTACTCATACCTAATATCGACTCGAACGTCACCGAACGCCATGAGATCGCAGAATTATTAGTTTTAACTAAAACTACAAGAATAAAATTAATTTTTGAAATTTATTTCATTTTTATCTCACCTTTCCCGCATTATTATATTTTTAATTATTTATTATGTGACATTTCAAATGAAGGGAAAAGTCTGGTTGTTACATAAGCCGCTCTCACATCGTCTTCCATTTTTTTGGTTAAGGTGTCTACCTACTTCCACTTGCTTCCGGAGGGGCCTGGCGACGTCCCACTATGCTTCGGCTGCGCCTTCCACTTGGCGATACATTCCGTTGGACACTGGGTCGTAGAATCCTCTTGAAAACTTTCTCTAACCCTAAGGTCCAATTGCCTATTTGTCTTGGTTTCCTAAGCCCTTCATAGATTTCTGGTAGGCTTTTCTAATGGGTTACCAACCCTAGGGGTCATATTATGATTCCCTAGCAGTCATCTTAAATGATTTCCAATTTTCTTGGTGTACCGGGTTAACCTAGATACAAGGTTTACCAAAGTATCCACGTATTTATTATTATTTGTTTCCTTCCACATACTTTAGATTTGACCTCTGCTTACGGTTTCCAAGGTTCCTCTAGCTTCTGTCTCACTCCCGATCCTCGTAATTAACCAGACTGGTGCAACCTAGGCTTTATAATCTCCAGGTGCCGAGGGTTTTCTCCTTACCATGGTAGGGCTACTCCTTGCAATCCTTCCTCTACTCCCTTGAGGTTCCTCTAACTAGTCTTACTGAATCACCTCCTTGCATTAGAAACATCTTCTACTGTATTAACCTTCTCCTCCGGACGACCGTAATCATCATTCTTCTATCATTTCCACCCAATGGGATTCCTGGGGTGAGGATTTTGATTGGGGATCCTAGTTCAAAGGATGTGTCCTGAAGGGAATTACCTATCTGTTCGTGGCATTTAAACTTATGGCGAAGACAAGGGTACACTAAATCTATAAGATTTCTAACTGGTTTTTTTCCCCCACTATCGAGCTTCCCACTGGCTCCGTACGTATAATTTACTTCGCACTCTGTCTGACTCCTACGTCACTACCTACTTCTTCTAAATTTAGGCGAGACAATCTAATTTGGCCCTTAAGTTTTCTAGGGTTTTTACTCGTCCTTGTTATACAAAATTTGTGGTTTCTTATATTCTTCCCTAAACTCGCTAAGGTCCCTAGTACAATTCCTTTCGAACTATGGTCCCATCTTCAAACTATACCTCCCTTTTTGACCTCTGCTTTTCCTTGATCCACCTTTTCACTTTACCTAGAAGTATTCGGGAATCTCATTTCGTTCTTAAGGAGTATCTCTTTAAATTTGATGTTTCCTAGAGGTGATTTATAAAATTTGTTAAACCTTATTTCTTATTGAACGCAAAGGGTACAACTTGCATCACAGTCCGAATTTTTGGAAAGCGAAAGCTTGATCTGCGCGAGGCGCCGAAGTAGAAGAATCGTGATCTTACTCCATTGGAATAGGTTGACAAGGTCAACTAGGTTCTATTGAAAACGGGATGACATGACTCTTAAAACATGAAACGGAATGAGGAGAGAGAACTATCTCAGATTCTATTCCTTCAAAGGAACAGAGCATTCAACCTTAACCTGGAAACCTTCCACAAGGAAAGTCAAAGGTTCACAGAGACACGAAATTAAAAAGATGTAAAGACGCGAGCTCTTTCCATAGGATCTCCTACTGAGGTGAAAATATAAGCATAGGGGAGTGGTTTACCAAGGATAGGAACAAAGGATTTTCCAAAGAAATTCTTGCTGGACGGAGGGATGCATGTGCATGGGAGTACTTTAATTGAGAGAAGGAACAAAGGGCTTCCCTTGGTTAGGGGTTCATTTTTCGAACAATCCGTTCTCTTCCAATGAGTAACGGTTTAATCGCAGGGAGACATTTAGCAGAAGGCCAAGTTCCTCGAAAATAAGGTTTACAGAGTCCACTCTGCACTAGCTATCAAGCCCTGAATACAGTTAACAAGACACAGAGTTAGCTAGGCTCTATGTTCCTGAAATATGCAACAATTGAATAAGAGCAAAACACTAGAGTTCATTATGCCACACTACTCCTTATCTTAAAAGACGAGGCTTAGTGCATGCCGAACTGATTCTGAGTATGCACAAGAAACGAGGACAGATCAGTGTTCTGGTACCACTGATTTATGCACTTGGATCTTATACCCCAAAGGTGCTATACCTAAACAACGTGCAAGCTGAAAATGAGATATGCTCGAAAGTGTGGATAAGCTCAGTCCTCAGGCTCACTTGGACCAAACTGCTCTGATACCAAATGAAATACCCCAGCTAACTGTTTACCCGTACGTAGTAAACAAGGCTCACTATGTTGTTTTCTGCTTTGGTTGGGTTACTTTTAGCCCCTACTTTTAGCTTTGCAAATATTTCTTACTTGAAAATATGGACCAATTTGAAAATTATTCTTTTACTGTATCAGTTTGAGAATTAGGAGCCGTGCATGAAGAAGGAAGCATTTATAACACAAACGCTAACATATCTGGCAGTTAAGGTGTTAAGAAACTAGGAGGAGTATACATATAAGTACAATCGAGGTCCAACATGTAATTACACAATGCTTATTAATAAGTAATTACACAAACAGTTATCAAGAAGCATAAATTATAATACAAAATATCTATCAACCTATTGCGAATGTCTTTACTTGGCTCCGGCCGGGAACTGTCCTGCTGTGGTCGCTCGTCGATCCCTTCGCTTTGCATACTTGGACCCATAAGGAGTGGGGGTGAGAACGCTTCGTTCTCAGTGGGAGTCCTTCGTGTTGTCTATCGTTCATTACTTCGTTATCTTCCAGGCCACCCAGGAGATTTCTAGGTGCCATGCATACTAAAATCCTACTGCTTATTATCTTTGTCTAGGTCCTGAATGGCTTTATCCACTTTACTAGGTGATTGGATTGCTAATCTTCTCATTACTTAGGCTTCGTGCTCATTAACATTTTGCTACTGCTAAAGACATAATAGTCGTCTTGGGACGCTCCCTTGACGATACATAATGCATAGCATATATAAACACATACATACTGGCATACATCCATACATACATTCATTCTTGCATGTTACTACTAACTACATAGTGCATGGGGGAACTCTGGGGATCTCTTACGCATACCGGCTTACGCGGGTTAGCGTCCTTCTTTAGTTCTTTCGCCCATGTAACCGTGGCCTCGGTTACAACCTCCTTCTATTCCCTATCATGATGACCCGGCAGCGCTCTAACCGGAGTGGTAGCTAACCACGCTAGGCTCATAGGAGGTAATTCATCATCATGATAAGTACCACCACCACCCTTACCGGAATGGCGAGGGACCGGCCCTTTGGCGCGATCAGCCGTGGACTCGTTTCTCTTTACTTCATTCTTAGCTCGTCACTTTCAGGGTCCCCCTTTCTTTCTTACAGGATTTTTCCTGTTCTCTTTACTTTCAGGCCTTTGCCTGTTCTCTTTACTTTTAGGCCTTTACCTATTTTCTTTTCTTTCATAATCAGGTCTCTCTACCTGCGTTGCTCGTGACCAATCCATCTTGTTGAATTGGCGAGGGGCGTGTCTGCAAGACCATGCCAAGAGAATAAGGATTTCCTAATCATATAACTAGACTCCTTAACTATGGTCTACCGTACCAACTGGGGTCGGGACCTCCTAACCTTTCTTGGTTTCCTAGGGTTCAATTATGATCTTCATTAAGCTTTAACGTGAACCTCTAATTATCTAAGGTCGTCCTAACTCTTACGGCAGCCTTTCCTCATGGTGCATGCTTAATTTACACAAAAACATCCATAACTATGCAGATTGGATTCCATAGAACCGTTAAAATCATAAGCTTTCAGTGAGCATTCGAATGCCTAAGGGTTTCGCATTCGATTGCTTCTTTTAATCGAATCCCTTAGGGATTCAATCGACTGAAATTCTTCTCGGTCTTTCATTCGAATGAAATCCTCAAGTATTCGATTGAAATCCTCCGCGGTCTTTCATTCGATTGAAATCCTTACGTATTTGATTGAAATCCAAAATCTTCTTTCATTCGAATCCGTGGGAATTCAATCGAATGCTACAGTAAAAAAAAATCGCCCCGAGAGTAACTTTCTCAAGGGTTTTCTCCGCAAAACATTTTTCGCTTCTACAGTAATCTATCAATACAGTTATGGTTCCCAAACCTCAAAATCATCAAAATCTAGCTTCCCTAACTCATTTCCTATAGTTTGTATAAAATAGTTTTTCATTCACATACACAGAGATGCATATAAATAATCATCAAAATAACCACATAGACAGTGGGCTTAGAGTTACCCACCTCGAAACGAATTTATGAATCGGTAGAAATGAAGAAAAAAATATCTTCTTCGCGTGGGTGTATTCATCCTATTTTTCCGGAGTCCGGCAGTACTTCCGCGATGTGCGCGAATGGAACCAAAACAGAACGAAACAGAACAAAACAGAGAAGGAAAGTGAATACATACATATATGCCTTTTGTTTCCNTTCTTCGCGTGGGTGTATTCATCCTATTTTTCCAGAGTCCGGCAGTGCTTCCGCGATGTGCGCGAATGGAACCAAAACAGAACGAAACAGAACAAAACAGAGAAGGAAAGTGAATACATACATATATGCCTTTTGTTTCCTTCTGCCAGGGGAATGGACGTCCCTAGTGTATACATACATATATATATATATATATATATTTTATTATTAGTATTATATTATTATTATTACTATATTTGATATTACATATATATATACACATAATATGTATTACGGGGTCGGGGGGATGTAGTATACGTATATATATTTGTATATGTTTGCAGTGGCCATTCGGCCACTGTTATGATTATATGTATAATTATTTTATATCATTATTATAATATTACATTATATTATATTATTATATTATATATATATATTTGATTATATATATGCATATGTATAATATATGCTGCAAGGGAAATGTACGTCCCAGGGTGTATTATATATATATATATATATATATATATATTATTATCATTATTATCATTATTATATGTCAGGGGATGCATCTAACTATGACTAAGGCCACATGATCAATTTTGATCACGTTTGATCGCGTTTAGGGTCCCACTCACTTGTGTACGGTTGTCCCAAAAATATTCCGGACATACCGTTGTGATCCACTAATTTTTCCTGATCATATGAGTATGTCAGGTTAAGGTATTCATGAATAAATTACCCAGGAGTAATTTTCACAGATACCTTAGGTGTCTACCGAAATCCTGATTTTTGTCAAAATTTGGCATGGACCTCGTGGCACTCCGCGAGATCAAGAAACAATTACTTGACTGGCGTTTGGAAGCAATTAATGTTCTAAATAATTTTTCCAGTCCAATTAATCGCCTCTAACGTGCTTTTAATTATGCCAAAATTGGGATTTTTGCGAACTTATCGTAAGGGAAAAATTCAGGATGTTACACTACACAGTACTTTGACCCGAGTAAAACCCTGCGTGGTCAAAGATGCCAGGGCAGACCGCTGAGCGCCGAGCAGTAGCGTTGAGCGATCTGTGACGTGGACACCACGTAAGCAGATAAGGCTGACACAAGATGTTTGGGGAACCAGGCCAGTGCTGAGCGAAGGGGACCCTAGAGCTGAGCGGTATGAACTCTGGGCGCTGAGCGATGGGAGCCTTGCACTGAGCGGTAGGACTTTCTAGTGCTGAGCTAGAGGATCCTTGCACTGAGCGGTCCGAGCTCCTGGCGCTGAGCGACGGGGGCCTATACGCTGAGCGGTCTGAGACCCCGAGAGTGCTTGTTAGTTTTATCTAAGCAGCTAAGATAAGGTGAGAATTTAGCCAGTTGTGTACAGTCATTTACATTACTGTAAGCCATCTAAGGGTGCCGAGAACAAGGACATACCATCAGTATCAAGAAGTGCATGCATCATGAGGTAGTGTTGCCATAGGACTTAGGGCAACCATAAATCACTAGAAATAATCTAATTAATGTGCAAAGACGGTAATTGGAATGTAGGGAACTGGTAATATCTTAAGAAGGCCCGACGACCAAGGGTCAGTGTACCTTGAAGAAATAACTTAGTTATATAATAGGAAATCCCTCTCTTGGCACGTCATACTTGACAAGCCCCTCCCCGGCCATACGAGACGGACTAGGTTATGATTATGTACGCAGATAGTATCTGAACGCGGGTTTCAACCCGGAGAGAGAAAAGAAAGCAAGTAAAGAATGCTTGAGCTTTTATGTCATGACATTTAAAAGACGAGTAAGATGCCTCCAGATGTGGCATAAGTAATCCCCCAGATACGTTCCCCAGAAAGAAAGATATGCCCTCCAGATGCAGGCCAGAAAAGAAAAAGAGAGATCTTGTCCTCCAGATGCGTGCAAGCGAGCCCTCGCCTGCCAGTGCTATCACTAGGGTACACTCCCACCATTCCACTTGTGGAAGGGTTGTAAGTGGTTGTGGCTGTATGAGGGATGACGATCCCGCAGTCAGCAATGGGGTGAAAGCATCCAACAGCTAAAAGGACGCAGCCACAGGCGCGTAAGAGAAATCCCAATCCCCTCATGCGTTATATTGATGTAAAATGTGTATGAATGTATGTATGATTATATATGTATGACTATGCATGCATGTTGGGTAAACCATCCGTGAGACACGTACGAGACGGTCACTGTAGCACCGCGAGTCTAGTAACCAAGCGTGAATGCCTAGGTAATTAAAGATTAGAGACCCCAGTCACCTAGTAATTAGATAAATCTGCTCAGGATCTTAGGCAAGAAATAAATGGTAGGAAATGTCTAGATGCATGAACACTTAGAGATCTCCTGGGTTGCTTGAAGCTTAATTGAGTAACCAGACCTCACCACCCTCTAGT
Organism: Nissolia schottii; assembly: GCA_003254905.1. Classification (NCBI taxonomy): domain Eukaryota; kingdom Viridiplantae; phylum Streptophyta; class Magnoliopsida; order Fabales; family Fabaceae; genus Nissolia; species Nissolia schottii. The sequence goes on from QANU01005279.1 coordinate 14,408, forward strand.
TATCCACTGAGAACCAACCATTCTCACCCCCACTCACTTATGACTTCAGGTGAGCCAGATGACTACCCGGCCGAGGAAGCGGCGGATCGTGCGGAGCATATTTAGGACCGTAGACCCTGAGACAGGGATTGAGACCAAGCACTGGTCGGTGCTGGTAGTGAAAAACCCGCTTCCCCTTCGAGCAGTACCCCAGGCACCTGACGAGCCAGGACTTCACTGCAATGGACCTCTGGCAGATGGCGACACCGACGAGACGCCACCTTATGCGAAGGACATGGAGGCGGATCCAGTTTCCGTGAGGCTGCTGACAAGTTAAGAACTGATGGCGGGCAATCAAACGATAGTTCTATGTAATTAGTAACTGGATACATGAAACTATGATGTGATTAAAATTCCCAACAAGCTCTGGAACTACCTCTGATTTGTTTCCTATTTTATTTTCCTGTCTTTTATTTATTTAGTCTATTTAAATATAAATCAAATCACAAATCTTTCACCTCATTGTTTAATTAAATGAACTCAAGAATGGTATTTACCTGTGGGATCGACCATACCCTATACTGCAATTGGATTCCTTTTGGAATCTGAAAGCCGTAAAGTAGGTATGTATATATAAATATTTAATTTGAACAACAAAAGCGCATAGAATCTTTCAACGAACTTGGCATGGTTGTGACAAAATCAAAGCCGTGTCAAGATCCGAGAAAGTGGTTAAAAAGGCTTTCATCAAACTTGGCGCCGTTGCCGGGGATCGAACCCGGGTCACCCGCGTGACAGGCGGGAATACTCACCACTATACTACAACCATGTCAAGCCTTTTTAACCACTTTCTCAGATCTTGACACGGCTTAGGTTTCGTCACAACCATGTCAAGCTCATTGAAAGCTTCTATGCGCTTTTGTCGTTCAAATTAAATTTA
>QANU01005283.1:24008-34799 GCA_003254905.1 Nissolia schottii
ATATATATATATATATATATATATAAATTTAATTTGAACGACAAAAGCGCAGATAAGCTTTCTACGAGCTTGGCATAGTTGTGACAAAACCTAAGCTGTGTCAAGATCTTAGAAGGTGGTTAAAAAGGCTTTCATCAGCGCGCCATCCTGACCGGTAAAATTCACGGATCGTAGAAGTATATTTATCATATTTTTCCAAGGGCCGAGTGTGAGGCAAGAGTGACCAAAGGTGACTAAAATAGGACCAGACTGAGAATAGTTAAAGTAACTATAATAAAATAATAATATAATTATAATTAATTAATAATTAAATTAATTATTAAAAGCAACATGGGGCCACGGCTATAAATGCCCCCTGATTACAAACCGAATAAGAGTTTTCAGAACTGTATTGCTTCTTCAAATTTTTCACTTTCTAGTACCGTTCAAGCACATCGTGAGAGCGTTACCGGACTTCCGAAAATTTCTTGGAGCATACCATTGCGACAAGGATTTTCTTTGCTTTCAACCTACTGACTCCAAATCCGCGTTAGAAGTGGGTAACTCTAAGCCCACTGTATATGTGGTTTATTTAATGATTATTTAAATGCATTTCTGTGTATGTGAATGAAAAACTATTTTACAAAAACTATAGGAAATGGGTTAGGGAAGCTAGATTTTGATGATTTTGAGATTTGGAAACCATAACTGTATGGATTGGATTACTGTGGAGACGAAAAATGTTACGCGGAGCAAACCCCTGGAGAATTTGCTCTCTTGGGCGATTTTTTTACTGTAGCATTCTATTGAATTCCCACGGATTCGAATGAAAGAAGATTTTGGATTTCAATAGAATACTTGAGGATTTCATTCGAATGAAAGACCGCGGAGGATTTCAATCGAATACTTGAGGATTTCATTCGAATGAATGACCGAGAAGGATTTCAGTCGATTGAATCCCTAAGGATTCGATTGAAAGAAGCAATCGAATGCTAAACCCTTATGCATTCGAATGCTCACTGAAAGCTTATGATTTTAAAGGTTCTATGGAATCCAACCTTCATAGTTATGTATGTTTTTGTGTAAATTAAGTATGCATCATGAGGAAAGGCCGTCGTAAGAGTTAGGACGACCTTAGATAATTAGAAGTTCATGTTAAAGTTTAATGAAGATCATAATGAAACCCTAGGAAACCAAGAAAGGTTAGGAGGTCCCGACCCCAGTTGGTACGGTAGACCATAGTTAAGGAGTTTAGCTATATGATTAGGAAACCCCTATTCTCTTGGCAAGGTCTTACAGACACGCCCCTCGCAAATTCAGCAAGATGAATTGGTTACGAGCAACGCAGGTAAAGAGACCTGATCACGATCTGCAGAACGGGCATAGGCCCAAATATGCAAAACGGGCATAGGCCCAAATGTGTAAAACGGGCATAGGCCCAGATATGAAAAACAGGCATAGGTCTGTACAAAGGATGTGATAACAAAGGGGCCCCACTAAGAGAGGAAAGAGAAACGGATCGAGCCATAGGGCCGGTCAAAACGTGTCCACACCTGATCACTCATAGGTTTGATCCCTCGCCATGCCAGAGGGGATGGTTGCACTAATTGCATTTGATGTTTACCTCCTATGAGCCTTGCATGGTTAGCTACCATACCGGTAAAGAGCGCCGCCGGGTCGATGCAATAGTGGCAAAAAGAGGTTGTAGTCCGAGGCCACGGCTACAAAGGTGTAAGGACTAAGTAGGACGCTGTAACATCCCACATTTTTCCCTTAGTAGAAAGTTCGTAAAAATAAATAAAATAATTTATAAATGAACTTAGAAAGAAGAAAAACATTACCAATGCCTCCCTTAGTGAAAAGTTCCCTGAACAACTGTTCATAGAGCCCTTTTTAGGAGTTGACCTGTCGAGGTCAGTAGAAATTATTCCGTTGGGAATTTCCAAATTCTGCTGATATTCAAATGATTCCTCTCGACCTCTAGAGATGGATGAAAAACCTAAAGTGTAAGTAAAACCGAAATCGGTTCAGTTTCGGGCGATTCCGCAGACACTAAAACAGCTCCGTTTCACGCGTAAAATTGAGCAGAGAGCCCGAAGTCTCTGGAAACCCAATCGGTACCAGGGAAAAGTTTCAGACACCTTAGGATAGTCCCACGACCCCATTGGGAAAGTTGGGAAGTGACGAAACCGCGAGCCAAACGGTTGTCGGCAGACACAAAAGCGTAGAAACGGGTCGAAGGTATCTGTGAAAAATACTCTCCGGAGGAAAATTCACAAACACCTTCTAAGAATAATATTCCTACGTAGGGGGAAAATAGAGGATCGCGACGATATAAGCGGAATATTTTTCGGACGACCGTGCGCGACGCGCCGGCACTGCGAGCGATAAAACACGAGCGAAACAGAACCGGGAGAAAGTGAAATTTTGGGCAGCCCACGTGATTCAAATCAGATTGGAAAGGAAAATATTAAAATATTCATTTACTATTCATTGATTTGACCCTTTAATTATCTTTTGAATTAATTAATTTTTAAAGAAATTAAAAAGGGCATTTTGGTAAATGAGCATAGGGGTAAAAAGGTAATTTTCAGGGGCAGGATTTTTGCTACAAATAGCCGCCCCATATGCAGAAAAATTTCAAGAGAAATTCTCTCTGGAACTAGAGGAAACTCTGCCCGTGTGTGCCGCGGTTACCCTGCAGAAACTCTGCCGGAAGCTTGGACCGTGCTCAAGGCTTGGAGGACTGCTCTCCCCCCATCCTTTCCCTCACCGAATCAGCCTCAAGAAAGTGGGTAACTCTAGTTTCTCACCTCCTTGGTGGTTGTGTTTGATTATGTGTATGTGTATGCTTCTATGTTTATGTATGTTTATGTATGTTAGAACTCTGGTTAGGATAGGGAGATGATTCTGAAGGGTCCTGTGACCTGGACTAGCTAGTTTTATGATGGTTGGAATATGTGTGAGAACCTCAAGAAGTGGCCATGAGAAAGGAGGAAGAGAAAAGAAAGAAAATCGTCCATTCGGTTTCAGCTTCGCCCAGGTACCGCTGAGCGGAGTGCATCAGAAACATGTTTTTGAACACGTGAACTCCAAGACGCTGAGCAATCATTATGTATAACTATTCATGCATGATATATCGTCAAGGGAACTTCCTAAGACGAATAGTACGTCTCTGATAGCAACGCCCAGTTACCCTACACTTGAACAATTGCATGTTCTTATGCAAGAAATTAAGTACACAGGCAAACTAAAAGTGAAAACAAAGATAATGAAAAATCTTTTTGGTATGACGACACTATTTACATCCCCATACAAAGCCGCGAAACTCAGGGAGGCACTTAAGCCGACTCACTAACTAATTACCAGACATCTGTGCAAAATACATGACAATCCAAAAATTAGAGTACATTTAAATTCCTTAACTTCCCCACCCCACACTTGAAAAATCGTACTAGCCTTGATGCACAAAACAGGGCAAGAAAGAAAAGATAAAAACAAATAAATAAGAGGAAAGGAAAGAAAAGCTCACAAACGGTGGGTTGTCTCCCACCCAGCACTTATGTTTAACGTCCTTAAGTTGGACGTTGATAGCAGCTTCCTTGGTCATGGGGTGGCAAGAAATTGAACCTCTACTTCCTCGTTGAGGCTTCGGGCAGTGTTGTGGTACGACTTAAGACGGTGTCCATTGACTGCAAATGTACTAGCTGTCTTTGGATCCTTGAGCTCAATCTTACAGTATGGGTGAACCTTGGTAACCACATAGGGGCCATCCCACCGAGATCGGAGTTTCCCGGGCATGAGTTTGAGGCGAGAGTTGTAAAGCAACACAAATTGTCCTTCTTTGAAAGATTTTCGTAGAATGTGCCTATCATGGAACAACTTGGTCTTTTCCTTGTATAGCCGGGAATTCTCGTAAGCATCCAACCGGAGTTCTTCTAATTGTTGGAGTTGTAATTTCTGGTGGCATCCAGCTTGGTCCAAATCCATATTGCACTGTTTAACAGCTCAATATGCTCGGTGCTCCAATTCTACTGGCAGGTGGCAAGGCTTGCCAAATACCAGCTGAAATGGGCTCATCCCAATGGGAGTCTTATATGCGGTCCTATATGCCCAAAGAGCATCATCCAATCGCAGCGACCAGTCCTTCCCGTTCGGCTTGACCATCTTTTCCAAGATCCCCTTAATCTCCCGGTTAGACACTTCAGCTTGTCCGTTAGTCTGGGGATGGTAGGGAGTGGATACCCTATGAACAACGCCGTATTTATGGAGCAAAGCTTCCAAGCGCCGATTACAAAAATGGGTCCCTTCGTCACCAACAATAGCTCGTGGCATTCCATACCTGCAGAAGATATTAGACCGAACAAAAGACACGTCTACAGCAACATCGTTAGTTCTGGTGGCAATCGCTTCTATCCATTTAGACACACAATCCATAGCCAAAAGGATATAAGTAAAACCATAAGATACAGGAAATGGGCCCATGAAGTCAATTCCCCATACATCAAAAACTTCACAAAATAATAACGGTTGTTGGGGCATCTCATTCCTCCAAGTAATGTTACCTGCTCTTTGACATTGTTCACATGATTTGCAGAATTCATAGGCATCCTTAAACAATGAAGGCCAATAAAATCTTGAGTCTAAAACCTTTCTAGCCATGCATTGGGGTCCAAAGTGGCCACCAATTGCAAAAGTATGACAGAATTTAAGGATGGACTCAAACTCTGAGCTTGGAACACATCGTCGAATTACTTGGTCACTACCCATTTTCGAAAGATAAGGGTCCTCCCATAGATAATACTTAGCATCGCTCTTTAGCTTTGCTAATTGGTTTTTGGAAAAATGTGGGGGCCCTTTATTGGATAGCAAGTAATTTACGATGTCAGCATACCACGGCCTTTCAGATATCATTAACAAGAAGTCATCGGGAAAGTCATCCCGTAGTGGAAATGGGTCAGGTGAGATATGCGTAAGGCGACTCAGATGGTCTGCTACCAAGTTCTCAGCTCCAATTTTATCTTTAATTTCCAATTCAAATTCTTGGAGTAGTAGCATCCATCTGATAAGCCTTGGTTTAGCCTCGGGTTTTTTTCAAAAGGTACTTTAGAGCTGCATGATCTATATACACCACCACCTTGGAACCAAGCAAATAAGATCGAAATTTATCAAGGCCAAAAACTACAGCTAAAAGTTCTTTCTCCGTGGTGGTGTAGTTAGATTACGCAGCTTCCAAAGTCCTAGACGCATAAAATATCACTTGTGGAAACTTACCAACCCGTTGAGAAAGAACAACACCCACCGCATGATCTGATGCATCACACATCATCTCAAATGGAAATTTCCAATCGGGTGGCTAAATGATAGGGGTTGTTGTCAGGGCCTGTTTTATGGTGTCGAAGGCTGCCTTGCACTTATCATCAAAAATAAACTCTATGTCTTTCTGTAGCAGGGAGGTAAGGGGTTGAGCAATTTTGCTGAAGTCCTTGATAAACCTCCTATAAAAACCTGCATGTCTAAGAAAAGAACGAATCTCCCGCACACATGCAGGGTAAGGCAAAGAAGAAATAGCATCTATTTTGGCAGGGTCAACAGCAATTCCCTTGCTAGAGACTACATGTCCTAAAACTATACCCTGTTTAACCATAAAGTGACATTTTTCATAATTTAGGACAAGGTTAGTTTCAATGCAACGTTGGAGTACTCGAGCAAGGCTATCTAAACAAGAATCAAAAGAAGTACCAAAAACGGTAAAGTCATCCATAAATACCTCCATGCAGTCTTCTAGGAAATCAGAAAAGATGCTCATCATACAGTGTTGGAATGTAGCAGGTGCATTGCAGAGCCCAAATGGCATCCTCCGATAAGCAAATGTGCCAAAGGGACAAGTGAAGGTGGTCTTTTCTTGATCTTCTGGGGCAATGTGAATCTGAAAATAACCTGTATAACCATCAAGAAAACAATAATGTGATTTACCTGCCAACCTTTCAAGCATTTGATCAATGAAGGGAAGGGGATAGTGATCCTTGCTGGTGGCGTTGTTGAGGCCTCTATAATCAATGTAAACACGCCAGCTATTTTGCACTCTGGTGGGGATCAACTCATTGTTCTCATTCTTTACCACAGTGATTCCAGATTTCTTAGGGACCACCTGTACTGGGCTTACCCACTCACTATCTGAAATAGGATAAATGATGCCAGCTTTTAAGAGCTTCCTCACTTCCTTTTTCACAACATCCAGAATGAGTCGATTGAGTCGTCGCTGCGGTTGTCGAACTGGCTTTGCCCCGTCCTCCAGAAGTATCCTATGTGTACATGTGGAGGGGCTAATCCCAGTGATGTCATCTATGGTCCACCCAATGGCTTTCTTGTGCTTCTTTAGCACAGCGACTAATTTTTCTTCTTGCTGAGAGGAAAGATCATTTGCTATAATTACTGGTAGCGAGTCATCCTCCCTTAGGAAGATGTATTTGAGATGAGAAGGAAGAGCTTTTAATTCTTGGCTTGCCTCTTTATTGTCACCTGTTCCTGCAACTTCACTCAATTCTAAAATAGGAGATGCATTAATTATATCAAATTCAGAATTCACAAAATTATTACCCAGACCTTCTTGCAGAGACTCGTCTACCTCTTTACAGGCAGAGCACAGTTTACTAACACCATCACAATCAGGGCATTCAAATTCAGGTGTTAATTCTATCATTTTATCAGCCCAAATATCATAAGTATCCAAAATTAAGGAGTCAATGACATCAATTTGAAAAACTGAGTGCTCTTCTAAAGGGTAATGCATGGCCTCAGGTAAACCAAATTGTACATGCATATCCCCGCACTCCATGGACAATGTACCAGCGTGCTGATGAAAGCTTTTTCCGCAATGGGTTTGTACTCTCGTTAATTTAAAATATCCTTTTTTAAAGCTTTCAGATCCTCGAGGGATCCAATTGCAGTAAAGTCGGGTGTTATTGTATCCACAGAGATTGTGATTAAAACAACAGTCTTTGATTGATGCTACTTTAAGCTTATAGAAATTGATTGGTTTGTTTGAGTAAATTTAACAAAGAAACGATAGAATAAAATATAAAATGATTAATGAACTTAAGTTTGGACAGGTAAACAAATATGTTGGGATTTGAGTTGCAATATTACTTTTAATGTAACCAATAACTCAGTTAATATGATCTGTGAGTTCATTTGATTTTATCGCCACCAGTTCTTAACTTAATCATCTTTCTCAAGCATGTTAAGATCACTAGTTCCTTTATTAGATTGCCAATGGCCTTGCACAATTTTAACAAAGTACCTTGACGTGATACAGGTGTTAAAGCGATTAGTTCTTAGTTTCCAGTTACGGCGGTTAAGAACTAAATGAATTGATCTAGGTCACATTAAATGATGATAACTTTCGTCCACAACATTTAAACGTTAAATCAAACTTTAAGAATAGCAATATCGAACTTAACTTGGTTTGTAACTTACTTAGGATAGCTTTCACTCAAACAAGTAAGTCTCAAGTTAGGAATCAAAGCACTAAACAAAAGTTAGCATTAGGTGCAAAATCAATCATAAAACTCACAGAACATTATAGAATCATACTTATGAATTAAGATGGATACATGAAAGCAATACAATGCATCAAATCCCAACAAAGAAGTTAGCTATCCATTGTCATGGATAGATTACAACTTACAAGGGTTTAGAGCAATGGTTGGTTGAGAAGAGTAGCGAAATGCCTCCACACGTTCACCACGGTTCACAACCGTTGACAATCCGGCAGCACTTTCTTTAAGGAAAGCTTCTAAACCCTAATTTCCTATCTAACCCTAGCTTAAGGAAGTATAGGAAATGGAAGAGAATGGGCGAAAATAGTGGTAAAGGAAGGGGGATGAAGAATGGTCCCTAAATGCCTCGGCCTCCCCCTATTTATAGGCATTTTTGGGGGGGAACTGCTCAGCGGTTTGGTACCGCCGCTGAGCGATTAGGTCTAAAATGGCGGCTCTTACGCGACTTCATTAATGGTGGTGGCGGCTTGAAGTGGCGCCAGGCTGGAGCATTTAATGCGGGGTCAAAGGCGGCTGCCGACGTATAACCGCTTAGCGGTAAGGCTTAACCGCTGAGCGGTTCATCCTTAAGCGCTGAGCGCATCCTTGTACCCGCTGAGCGAACCCTGTCTGATTGCGTCCTTTTTGCTCGTTTGTCCTCTTTTGCCTTTTGCTGTATCCATCTTCCATAATATGTTGTAAACCTACAAAACATAAAACTTTATTTAGGTAATTTGTTAAAACATAAACGGATAAGTGCCATTTTAATTAGTAAGAATTACGTAAATTAGGCACTTATCACGTGCACATCAATCTTAGCCCTTGCGATTTTTAAAAATGGGCGACCTAAGATTAATGTTGGCTGGTTGACATGACTGTCATTTTCCATTTCTAGCACATAAAAATCTGCGGGAAATATTAAATCATTTACCTTTACTAGGACATCTTCCAAGATTCCTTCTGGTCGGGCGGTACTGCGGTTGGCGAGTTGTATGATTAATCCAGTCGGCTTGAGGGTTCCCATGTGTAAGGATTTGTAGATAGACTTCGGCATGACATTGATGGCTGCTCCTAAATCTGCCAAGGCCTTTGTGAATAATCTTTGTCCTATAATGCAAGGAACCAAAAACGTACCTGGATCTGTACACTTGGGAGGTAATAGGCTGGATTTGATGATGGATGACACATTTGCCCCCATGCTGACTTGTGCAGTGTCCTTGAGTCTTCCCTTGTTGGTGCACAAATCCTTCAAGAACTTGGCATACTTGGGAATCTGTCGAATTACTTCTAGCAAGGGGATATTCACCTCCACCTTCCGAAATGTGTCTAAGAATTCCCTTTCCAATTGAAGTGCGGCAGCTGACTTAGGTTTGGGACCTTTGTGAGGGAAAGGAAGTGGGACAGGTGATTCTCTTGTCTGCAATGGTTTCGAGCTCTGATTATGTAACAACCTGTATTTTTCCCCTTAGTAAAAAGTTCGTAAAAATAAATAAAATAGTGTATAAATGAATTTAGGAAGAAGAAAAACATTACAAGTGTATCCCTTAGTGAGAATTTCCGCAAACAACTGTTCATAGAGCCCTTTGTAGGAATTAACCTCTCGAGGTCAGTAGAAATTATTCTATGGGGTATTTCCAAATTGTGCTGATACTCAAATAATTTTTCTCGACCTCTAGAGATGGATGAAAAACCTAAAGTGTCGGTAAAACGAAAATCGGTTCAGTTTCGGACGACTTCCGGACCAATCGGGAATGTTTTCGAATACCGAGAGTACCCGTAAAATACACTAATAAAATAATAATTCCCCAAATACCTCTACCGGACTCAACTACTAATAAGGGAAAATTAGTAGAGTGCGAGGGTATGTCCGGATTATTTTTGGGACATCCGCACGTGAAGTACCGGGACTACGCACAATAAAAACACGATCAAGCATGATCAAAATTAGACTGACAGGGTCATGTTTATCCATAGTAGATATTTATATATAATATACTATTATATAATATAGTAATCCTAATAAATAGTAATAATAGTAATATAATAACATTAATATATAATATACATAATATAATTATAAAAGTTATAATATAAAATATTATATATATGTATAGGACGGTGGGGGAGGGGCTGCCATATATATTAATTCCCCCTGACACCAAATTGCATTTTGGTTTCCTTTATTTTCCATTTGTTTTCATTCCTTCCCCCAAACCCGAAGTCCTTCTTTTTATTTGCTTTCATTTTCGTCTTCTTCTCCCCCTCCCTGACGCCATTTTTTCTTTATTTTTCTTTCTTTGTTCTTTGATTTTTCTTTCCTCCTGAAGCCTTGTGCTTCAATTTCTTCCTTTGTTTCCTTTCTTTATTTCTTGGCTTTCTTCATTTCTTTGGCTCTTTCTTTATTTCTTTGTTTTTCCATGAAGCTTATGCTTCGTTGCTTCTCTTTTCTTTCTTCGTTTTGTTTTCTTTCTTTGTTTTTCCTGGTTCGTTGGTGCACTGCTGCGATGTTGCCAGACGCCGGAAAAATAGGAGGATCGTCATGGAAGTGTTCAGGGAATTTTTCTCTTCACTTCTACCGTTTCCAAACTGGATTTGGAGTTGAGTAGTCCGAACACCCCTGTCTATGGGATTTTTAACTGTATATTTATGTATGTATTTTTGAGTAGGAAAAATTAGAAATATTATGAGAAAAATATGGAGTTAGTGATGCTTGAAGGATTTTTAGAAATATTGAGGTTAGGAAAATATAACTGTATTGGCTGGAACAGTGTAGGAAGCCTCAGTAAGCACTGAGAAAAGAAATTCTATTTTTGGACGCTGTGACTTTCTCGCTGAGCGGCCGAGCACAGGACGACTTCCCCTACACTTCTTCCTTACCAGACAGCTCCCCTACAGGTGGGTAACTCTAGTTCCTCGCCTCTTGATGGTGGATGAGTGTTTATGTGTTTATATGATTATGTGCCTATGTATGGGATTTAGTGATTTTATGATGAAATATGCTAGAAATGATGCTAGGTTTAGGAAGATGATTCTGAAGGGTCTTGTGACCTGGATTAGATAGGATTATTATGTGAATATGTGCAGTATATGTCGTAGATGAATCTGTGAATGAGGTGTAGTCTGTGATGTAATCTGTAGTTCTTCATGCATTCATGTTACACCAAGTCAAAAGGATTAGAAATAAATCTAAAATAAATAAAGATTCGGAAATGAACCATAGGAAACCAGATATAACATGTTGCAGGTACAGAAATGCTGAAAAATGCTGAAA
>QANU01005283.1:35013-37513 GCA_003254905.1 Nissolia schottii
GGTTACCACGCCTTTGCATTGTCGAAAGGGGGCAAGCTAAGGTGGGGGTACAATATCCGCCCACTGTCGAAGGGTCCCGAGGGGGCACATGGCAGGTGGAAGCCCACCGCAGGAAAGTCCAGACAGTGTCGGCCTACACTGAGGGTGTAAGGTTATTCCGTCATACTAATGTCAACAGAGGACATTACTATGGTGGGAATAACAGATATTCCAAAGCAGGTTATTCTGTTATGCAGGTTTATGCTGTTATATTCTGTTATGCATATGCTCATTCTGTTAGGCAAGTATATCAAGCATGTTCATTCTGATGATTCTGTTATATTCACTCTGATGATTCTGGATATTCATTTTGATGATTCTGTTCTGTCCACTCTGATGATTCTGTTATGCACGAGTATAGGTACTATGTGATTCTGCATTCTGTTATGTGTTAGTAGAGGTAATGGATGATTCTGCTGTTATGTAATTATTGCCAAGAGGACGCTCGAGACGGCTATGTATGTACACGAAATGTTAATCAGCACGAGAACGTAGTAAGCAAGAGTAGTTCCCCTATCACCTAGTAATGTAGATAAAGCCGTTCAGAACTTAGGCCAGATAATAATTAGTAGGATGTTTAGTATGCATGTTCACTTAGAAATCTCTGAGCGGCCTGAAGTCCGACCTAACATGAGACGAGAGACTCAGGAACTAAAGTTATATCCACTGAGAACCTACCGTTCTCATTCCCACTGCCTTATGACTTCAGGTACTGAAGATGCTTCATATTTTGAGGATGCTGATGAGCTGCCAGCAGAACCATGAGCGGCCATGATAGGTGATGAACTTAGAGAGCAGGATGTCAGGATTTTACCAAGGGCATACTGAGTAGCATTCCAGTAGCCCTTGTACTTTGATGTTACGTATTTTGGATTTTGTATATGGTATTTTAGTTTATGTACATGTTATGTGTATCTTACTTATTGTATATACAGCTATGTGACGGATATGATGGACCACATTAATGTATATTGGATGCTTTACTACTATACTGTTATATGCTTTGCTATATTCGTTCTTTCCAACGCATGGCCCTATTTTAGTAATTATTCAATGCAAATGAAAAGTTTAAAATTGGTCCCTATTTTCTTAAGCAACTATTTTCGAAAGATAACTATGAACTAAGGTATTCCGACCAGGTAGAAAACAACCTAGTGAGCATTGTTTACTACATACGGGTAAACAGTTAGCTAGGGTGTTTCAGATTAGGTCCTTTGGTCTGTTTCAAGGTTTCTTCTTCAGTATTACCATTAGAGTCTCCTTCTCCAGTTTTTCTACCAGAGTCTTTTTATCCAGTGTGACCGCTAGAGTCTTCACAGTCTTCTTTCAGCGACACTTGCAAAATAGTACCAGATCGTAAGGTAATAGCACTTACATTTGCCCTTGGATTTGGTACGGTCTGAGAAGGAAGATGAGATGAGCTGCTTGGTTGCAACTGCTTGTTTGAGTGGATTTCATTTTGTATTGCTAATAAGGCAGCCTCGTACTTCTTTTGTGAAGCCTGCATGTCCTGCACCATTTTTAACATTTCTTGGAGCACAGGGCTGTCAGAGGCAGGGACAGCTTGTGGGGTTTGTGGAGGAGGATGGAACTGCTGTTGTGAAGCAGGATGGAATTGCTGTTGTGACCTCTGCGAAGGAGGCACATATCTTCATTGTTGCTGTGGGAATTGTTTAGGTTGGGGTTGCGGATTAAGCGTGTTGGAGTTGTTACCCCATTTGAATGCCGGGTTGCCCTTCCAGCCTAGGTTGTAGGTATTACTGTAGGGATCATATCTCTGCTGGTTGGACTGATCTGGCTTACCAGGAAACATGGCTGCAACAGTAGAAGTATATTCCCTGAGAAATGGACACTGCTCAGGGGAATGAGAAATACCATCAGGACAGAGAGAGCAAGCTGCTTGGGATTGTTGTCCCATAGCCAAGACACTGATCATATCTGCTAATTTGTCAACCTTTTCTGTGAGAGACACTATCTCAGTATTTGGGTGGTCAACAGTAGCTTCATATGCTCCTCGGGTGTGCCGGTTTGCTCGTATCTCGTATCTAGAATGATCGGCCATTTCACTAATCAATTGTCTGGCTTCCTCTGGTGTTTTTCTATTTTTCAAAATTCCACCAGCAGCTGAATCAATCCACTTCCGGTCCATGAGACTGAGACCTTCATAGAAGTGTTCCAAGAGTTGTACATCAGTGAACCCATGGTGAGGACACATGTCGCACAAACTTTGGAATCTCTCCCAATATTCTCCTAAGGTCTCGTCAGGCCTTTGTTGAATTCCAGAGATTTCTTTCCTTAGAGCGGATACTCTGCTAGCTGGGAAGTATTTTTCAAGGAACAATTTCTTCAGGCCCAGCCAACTGTTCACTGCCTGGTGAGGAATACTGTAATACCAGTCACGGGCCGCACCCTCCAGAGAGAATGGGAAAGCTTTAAACTTCACCAAGTCAGGGGTCACGGA
>QANU01005283.1:45013-46200 GCA_003254905.1 Nissolia schottii
CTCGGCACGCGTCGCGGCCGCGGTGGCTCGTTACATGGTCCAGGACGAACCCCCTTCACTAGCCAGGTTGCCAGGGCCCTGGCCAGCACGGCAGGTATCGCGGCGGCGGTGGCTCGTTACATGGTTGTGTTCCCACGTAAAATCTCAGGATGAGCCCCCTTCACTAGTCAGGTTGCCAGGGCCCTGGCCAGCCCGGCACGCGTCACGGACGCGGTGGCTCATTACATGGTCCAGGTTGATCCCCATGCACTAGCCAGGTTGCCAGGGCCCTGGCCGCGGTGGCTCGTTAGATGGTCCAGGATGAACCCTCTTCACTAGCCAGGTTGCCTAGGCCAGCACGGCACGCGTCGTAGTCGCGGTGGCTCGTTACATGGTTGTTTTCCCACGTAAAATCCCAGGATGAGCCCCCTTCACTAGCCATGCCAGGGCCGTGGCCAGCTGATAAGTGTCCAATTTATACAATTTTCAATTCCTAAAATGGCACTTATTTGCATGTGTTTTAAAGAATTATCTAACTTAATTCTCCTATTTTGTAGGATTTATAAATATATTCTAAAGATGGATATAAGCATATTAATCAAGGAAAATCCCACAAAGAATGGAGCAATGAGCAAAGGAATAACAAAAGGAAGAAAAGTATGGGAGCTCGCTTTGCGTAGCAGTTAGTAAAAACGCGATAACTAGAGCTACAGATATCAGATTGAGGTGGTTCAAATTGCTAGTTAAAGCTAAGAGAAAGATCTACAACTTTCTATTTTGGACCAAGACAAGATTCCCACTCAGCGCGCTGCTAAGAACTCCGCGGAACACCAGTCGCCAAATTTGACTTCAAAAGTGCAGCCGCCAAATTTGAATTCAAAAGTCCAACCACCAAACTTGAATTCAAAGGTCCAGCCACCAAATTTGAATTCAAAGGTCCAGTCGCCAAATTTGACTGCGCCAAGAAAGACCTAGAAAATTCAAGCTGCCTCCACCTAACTTCAGAATTTTTTCTATAAATAGGGAGGCAGTTTACATCTTAGAAAAAAGGGATTCCATAACATATTCTCCCCTCCATACTTCATTCTTTTTACATTTCTTTTGTACTTCAAAGCCTAGTTTAGATTAGGAACAAAGAGGAGGCATGTGAAGGAGCCGGGAGATCAAGGAAGCTCGGCGAAGCCATGACCATGATAGCGTGAGTACGT
>QANU01005283.1:64654-77609 GCA_003254905.1 Nissolia schottii
CGGGTGCAACTTGCGTTCAAAGACTCGATGGTTCACGGGATTCTGCAATTTACACCAAGTATCGCATTTCGATACGTTCTTCATCGATGCGAGAGCTGAGATATCTGTTGCCGAGAGTCATTTTGGACTCGTGTGTCGCGACGCGACCCACCCGGGCACCGCTTCCAGGCCGAAGGGCGCGCGCTCAGCAGTTCAGTGTTCCTTGGCCCGTTCGGCGCCGGGGTTTGTTACGGCCCGGGGGAAGGCCGAGGCCCTCCCGCACCGTGGCCGGGGTGGCCAGCGTACGCGGCATCGCCGTCCCCCCGGTAGTGTGAGAACTAGTTCGCGGGTCGCGCTTGTTTGCGAGGCATCGACAATGATCCTTCCGCTGGTTCACCTACGAAAACCTTGTTACGACTTCTCCTTCCTCTAAATAATAAGGTTCAGTGGACTTCTCACAACGTCGCCGGCAGCGAACCGCCCACGTCGTCGCGATCCGAACACTTCACCAGACCATTTAATCGGTAGGAGCGACGGGCGGTGTGTACAAAGGGCAGGGACGTAGTCAACTTGAGCTGATGACTCGCGCTTACTAGGAATTCCTCGTTGAAGCCCAACAATTGTAATGATCTATCCCCATCACGATGAAATTTCAAAGATTACCCGGGCCTATCGGCCAAGGCTATAGACTCGTTGAATACATCACTGTAGCGCGCGTGCAGCCCAGAACATCTAAAGGCATCACAGACCTGTTATTGCCTCAAATTTCCATGGCCTAGGCGGCCATAGTCCCTCTAAGAAGCTGGCCGTGGAGGTTTACCTCCACATAGCTAGTTAGTGTTGAAAGCTTTTTACAATGGGTTTGCTCTCGTGTTTATTTAATATATCCTTTCTACAGCTTTCAGATCCTCAAGGGATCCAATCGCTGTATAGTCGGGTATAATCGTCTCCTCAGGGATTGTGGTTTATAAAATGACCGTCTTGTATGAATTTATTTTAAGCTTATAGGAAATGATTTGTTTTTATTGTTAAATTAAGTACAAACAAATTGTAAACAAAGAAAGGCAAAATATAAAACAACAGTGGTATTAGGTTTAAGCAAGGCAAGAAAGGTGTTGGGATTTTTAGTGACAATGTTCTAAATGCAACCACTAACCTCATGAATATGACCTATGAGTCTTTTGATTTTATCGCCACCAGTTCTTAACTTAATCATCTTTTCTCAAGCATGTTAAGATCACAAGTCCTTCTATTAAGTTGTCAATTTCTTGCACAAACTCAACAAGTATCTTGACAATGCGGGTGTTAAAGCGATTAGTTCCTGGTTTCCAGTTATGGCTATTAAGAACTAAATGAATTGATCTAGGTCAAGCTCAAGCAATTGTAACTTCCGTTCGCAATCCTTAAGCATAGAATCAAACTTAGCATAGCACTATTGTTCTTAGCTTGGTTATAACTTAACAAGCATAACTTCCGTTCATACAAGCAAGTCTCAAGTTAAGAATCAAAGTACTAACAAAAGCTAGCATTAAGCACGAGATCAACCATTAAAATCATAAGACATTCATAGAATCATAAACATAAGTTAAAGCGGATACATATAAGAAACAAAGCACGTTAAATCCCAACAACAAAAGTTTAGCTATCCATAGTCATAGATACAATACAAGCTTACTAGGATTTAGAACAAATGTGGATTGAAGAGGAGTGGTGAGTTGTCTCCACACGTCCACCACGACTCCAATCGTAGCAATTTCGGCAGCAGTTCCTTATAGGAATTCTTCTAAACCCTAGCTACCTTTCTAACCCTAACTTAACTAGAATATGGAGTGAATGTAATGGAATGGAGGAAGTGAAATGGATGTCCAAGGATGTCCCCAAAGCTGCAGGGGAGCCCTCTATTTATAGGCCCCAGACTGGCACTTTCGCTCAGCGCAAGGGTACATCGCTCAGCGATGTAATGATTACTCGTTGAGCGAATGGTGCTATATCGCTGAGCGCTCTCTCTGGATGGCTTGCAAGTGGCTTATCCTCTGATAGATTCCGCAGCGGCTTGTCACTGTAGCAGATGGCTTCTTAGCTGGCGTCATTAATGCGCCGTCTGCAAGTGGCTTGAATCAGTACAACCGCTCAGCGAGTAATGATTACTAGCTGAGCGATAACGTGATAATCGCTGGGCGGTTAGAGTTATGTCACTGAGCGGTTCCTCCTTTCTGCACTTGTTCTTCTTCCTTTGTTCATTGTAACAATTGCATGGTATTCTTCCCTTCCATTTCCTATTGTTTTCCTGCAATAATTACAACAGTTTAAACCTTTAATTCTCCTTGAATTCATTATAAAAACTTGTGCTGATTTGGAGTTATTTTAACTATTTTTATTTTGATTAAGAACAGATAAGTGCCAATTATCTTCTAACATTTTATCACAATTTTGGCACTTATCAACTCCCCCCAACTTAGGACTTTTGTTTGCCCTTAAACAAATGGTACTGGATTCTCAAAGAATTTTTCCAAACAGAGGAAGGATAACACATGAACAATTTTTCCTTTGGTAAACGAAGTCATGGCTAAAAATATTTCACCAAGCAAGATAGATGATGTTCACAGAAGAATAAGTATAACAGATAAGATGCATCTTTGTTTAAGAATGCACTAACATAATCTTCTATTGTTTGACCATGGACATTATCAATCAAGCACTCAATCTGCAAGAATGGCAGATAAGGGTAAGTGTTTCACTCATCATCACACACTGAATCACATCAGCTCAGATTTGTTACCTGTTTCAGTCATTGTAACAATTGCATGGTTAATCAAGGATTACTAAGGTCTTTCAAGGGTTGTAATGTGGTCGGGCTCCAAAGAAACTTGGTTTTTCTGGATAAGAAAGTAATTCTTAACCAAGAGAGCATAGAGGAATTTTTTTCTATTTCTGCATTCCTTTTCTCTTTCTTATTCCTTTGCTTTTCTTTTTCCTTCTTTTTTGTATGAACTTTTTCACCCTTGATTTAGCACTATTGATTTTTCTTTTTTTACTTCAAACTCCTTTGGTCATTTAGCTTTCTTTCATATAAACCTCCATATTGTCCTTCTCCCCCCAACTTTATATTTTTCTTTCCTCTTCATGACTTGCTCTCTTGATTACAGAGTTCTATTATTTTTAGGTGAAGAAAGAAATCTTTATGAGGCTCAAGGGGTAGCAAAAAGGTTTTCCTATTCAAGGTTTTGTGTATAAGGCTAAGTGTTTTAGGTCAACTAAAGCTCAACAAATGCCTTGATCATTTCCTATCTTTTCCATGCAATGAACAAATGTCAGAAACTCAAACAAATCCAGCTTTATAACCAGTGATGATGTTCTCTATTCCTCACAGTGTATGGCTACACTCGCTCACTCGATTTTAGGGTCAATGCATTGATCAACAATATTAAATTATGCCAGAGTTCTCACAACAATTATGCATCTCAAAGGTTATAAAAATCCTAAAGTTTCCTTCATCTTTTCTATGCTTTGCTCATATTTTATTTTACCTACTTCATTTATCAATTAATTAATTTGTTCATGTTATCCTTTCTCAAAATTTTGTTTGAACCAGTTTCTAACTTATCTCATGTTTGTGGCAAACAAATCCTTTTTCAACCCATATATATATATATACTAAAACATATATACTACCATATATATAAGAGCAAGAACCGAATATTTACCAAAAAGTAACTAAACAAACTGAATTAAGAAAACTAAAGTGAAAAAATTAATAACGAGCGATAATAAATAAAGGACTAGCAGCAACACAAAATGGTAAAATGTCACTGAGTAAGAAGTTCGCTGCCGTCTCTCTATCTACTCCGAATCCTCGGGCACCGTGTCTCCAGAATGAGCTCCTCCTGCACCCCTGCGTTGTGACTCTACTTCCATATCATCTGTCTCCAGGATCACAGTGCCACCAGATGCCACGGTCATATGATATGTTGGGGCATGCGAAGCTCCGGCCTGAGATAGTCCCCCATACGATGCTCGGGCGTGTGATACTCCATGAGTGGCTCCCCCTCCTGGGATCGTGGCCGGTCCTCTGGCCATGGATACTGTTGTGCAAAGCAAGTGGGGGTGGGCCCAGCATACCCTGGCTGTCCCCAAAAATGCTGTAGAAAGTACTATACATGCCATGGAGGGCTGAGTAGGTAGTATACTGCTGCTGCCTCTGAAGATGGTGCTGATCGGTGAGCTCTGCCTGCATGAGATCCAATCGCACATGGATAGAGGCAAATTCAGGGCTCGGCTGGGAGGCGGAAGGTGGAGGAGAGTCTGGTAGCTCCTGATGTGGTGCGGCGGGCATGTCATGGACTGGCTCGTCCTGTGGGGCCGGCTGGATGTGGAGCTTCTGAAGTGCAAAACTCAAGGGCCGTTCAATGCAGTGTGTATTAATATACACCTCATTGAACTCCTTGAGTTCAATCTCCGGCTGGGTATCCTCTAGCCCATAAGCGCCTGCAGATGTGCATAAGGCAGTAATAAGTGCGGGGAGAACCATGGTCATTGCCTTTTTCTCTACAGCCTCAGCGATAGCAGAGGACATCAGCTGGGCGACATCGACATGATACCCTTGTAGAATCGTCCACAGCAGGCGGCACTTGTAGGCCGGAAGATCCGAGACATGAGGATTTCGACACACGTTCCAGAGAAGGAACGAGGTCCAAATCACCACCAGACGACGCATGCAAAATTGATTCACGTAGCTTCCAATCGCTCCAGGAGGAATGCCAGGTAAAATTAAGGTTCGTTTCACCTCCTCATCATCAAAGGCATCCTCATCCGCCCTCAGCTGATACTGACAGGGCTCAGCATCATCACCAGGCTCTCCCAGGTAGAGATCAATCGTGGCCCGGCTGAAGGCCACATGTCTGCCTAGCACTACAGAATACCGGTTAGCTAACGCCTCTGCCGAAGAACATGCGTTAGCGTAGAATTCTCGCACCAGCTCCACGTGGTAATATTTTCGAGGTTCCGCCACAATTTCCCAATGTTGTCGAAGGAGTTCATTGCGGAATTCAGGAAATTGATCTTCTGATAACGTCACCAGCCGCTCAGGTATGATGGTCTGGTTTTGGAGTCTGCAGTAGAGGGTCTCGGCTGTGGCAGAAATAAACCTTTGGTCATCATACGGCTGCGAGGACTCAGCTTCTGAGGTGCGAACCTTTTTTGCCTTTTTCTTAATACGAGGCCTGCAAAATAAAATTTCAAAATTTTAGGCAACAATTCAGGGAGGTTCACTTAGTTCATATTATGCAATTTTATTGTGCAAGCAATGTTACCATAGGTAAAAGTGACCGCAAACAATAACTATTCATATATAGCATATTCAGATCATAAAACATCAATGCAGCCTATGTAACTCAAAATAAAGACAATTATGAGACAAGGGCAATTAAAGGTAAAGTCCATATAAACAAAAGCATAGGAAGCAAATGAATGGGCGGGTCCTCTAAATTTCAACATTCATTTTATACACAATTGGGGAGCCATCAAATTCATGAATCCATGGTCACAGAACACAACATTGTCCGTAGTGAACATCATCATCATTACATCATGAATTTATTTGACAGCATATACAAGCAGCCACACTATAGACACAAGGAGTATTAGAGTTCCTTAAAACATTTTAGGCAATTTTCTTCACTCTCTCGCATGTAAATGCACTATTGCTTTTAATTAATTCAGCCAAGTCACCTTTGTCCAGGGGAAAATAAAATGTCTAATCCCCTAAACGTTTTTAACAAAAACCTACAATGTGTAACTAGCCTGTTTCTTTGAAGTCAGCCCCCAAATTCATGCTCAATATTTAGCCTTCCAGGTGATAGCAAATTGTTAGAATCAACAAAACATCATATGTTCAGGCCTATTCTTTATCACAACAGTAGCAACAGATTCAGTGGTTCCAATTCCCTCAAAGTTAATTTCTTTTAATCATCCAATGACATTTGATATGCAAATTGACAAAAATCCCCAAATTCCAATTTCAGAGGAACCCCAAAATTTGTGAACAAAAATCAGAAATTCCAAAACATATTCTTCTTAACAAAAACCCAAGCCAAATCCGAAATTCACAGCTTACAATTTACACAATATCAATGCATTTTTTTATCTCAGCAAAAACCAACCTAAATTGAAGCTTAAAATTTTTAGGGGAGAGAACAGCAATCAAAGAGAATAACAGAGAACTTCTTCCCCCTCAGGCACAAGCATTCATCACATTCAATTTCTCTTTAACCCCCAAAATACCCAATTAAGATAGTTAGGGTTTAGTGAGAAAACAGAACATGATTCAGCGAGAGAGAAACAGACAGAGAGAGACATGCAAACAGTCCAAGCAAGTTCCAAGAAGCGGCATAAAAGCATGGAAGCATAGCTAAAGAGGAAATTTTCAAAAACCCCCAAATTCGGTCTTTTAGGGTTTCGAAGAGCCCCAAATATCAGAAATCAAAAACTCTCAATTCTCTCACACACAGATGCTCATATATGCAGATACATCAATTTTTATCCCAATGTAATTAATTTGCACCAAAACTTCTCAATCGAAACTGCTAGGGTTCGGAGAGAGAGAAATCAGAAATAGAGACGAGGGAGAGAGAGCACGAACCAGAGAGAGAAGCATATAAAAAAAGGGAGAGAGAGACTTACATGATCGATGATGAGGATGGAAGACGAGGGCAAAAGGGGTGGCGCGAGAGAGAGGGAGCGAAGAAAAATCACCTCAAAGCGGAAGCAGAGGGAACGAGAGTGTGTGTGTGGTTGTGTTTGAATGAGGCCCCATATCGAAGGCCTGTCGTTTTAAGTTCTGGGACCAGAATCGCTGACCAAAAATGAAGCTTATCGCTAAGCGGTTGGTGGGAAATTAATGCGTTATTTAATTCACATTAAATGCGTATTTATTTTTTAGGTAAGACCGTTCAGCGGTATCAGCAGTCCGCTGAGCGATATCAGCAGTCCGCTGAGCGATATCAGTCCAGAATTTGAATTTTGTCACCCTTTTTCTTATAAGTTTGAAATGGGGTGGTCTTGGCCATCCCTGTACCTCTTCCCTGAATTCCTCGCAGTGTATGGAACTTGTTCAATTCACTCATTTTGCATTTCTTAGAGGATGTATTCAATTTTGTGTTGTATGCAAAAATGAAGTATTTTAAGCACTTCGGGGGTCATCTTTGGCCATTCTATGTTTTAGTACATTCCAACATCTTCCTCACCTTTGGTAATACTTTTAGACTTGTTCAAGTTATGAGACTATAAAATTACAAGTTCTCAAATGGTGTATCTCATTTAGGTCCTTAAACAAGTCTCATTATGCATTATAGCCCCTTTTTATGGTCATTTTTCATTCTAGGCCTTTCCAAAGGTTATGGATTGATTTTTCTATCTAGAAATGACATTTCTGACTTGGTCAAATCTTAACATAGCATAATTGGGCTAGTTTGCACAGAATTCCACAATGTAGCCCTATTATGTGTCTTTTAAGCTTATTTTAACAAGTTAGGAAGTCAATTTCTAGAATCCCCTTCAAATACTCAAGTCTTTTGAGGCAATTGGTCATATATGACCTAAGAGACTTGTGCAAAGTTTAAGATTTATGTTTCAAAAGCATTATGCACAAGAAGACTCTTAGGGTTATATAAAGCTCTATTTTAGCCTAGGTTCTCTCATTTTATCACTCTTCTTTGCTTAAAGAAACCTATACAAGTCTGAAAAGATGCGTACCTGGTTTCTTGGACCTTTGTGCTTCTCATGCACCACACCATGTGTCTTTTGTTCAATTCTCCCTTTGTAACCAAACAAACATTTCCTAATTTACTTAAGGAATTGAAAACACACAAGGCATATTAAATACTTACAAACACTGGGTTGCCTCCCAGGAAGCGCTCTTTTAACGTCACTAGCTTGACGCCTGTTTATTCTCAGTTCGGGTCGTCCAGATATGCCACCTCTGTAGCTGGTTTTTCACCAAGATACGGTTTAAGTCTTTGGCCATTAACCGTCCAAGTTGCATTTGTCTTTTGATCATACAATTCTACAGCGCCATAAGGCATCACTTTCCTTACCAGAAAAGGTCCTGACCATCTGGTCCTCAATTTCCCAGGAAATAACCTTAACCTGGAATTAAACAATAGTACCTGTTGACCTTCTCTAAAATTCTTCCTTATGATGTGGTTGTCATGATATTTCTTTGCTCTTTCCTTGTACAACTTGTTGGATTCATATGCCTGAAGTCTGAGCTCCTCTAATTGATGCAATTGAATTTTTCTCTTTTCACCTGCAAGTTTCTCATCAAAGTTTAAAAACTTCAAAGCCCAATAGGCTTTGTACTCCAATTCAACTGGTAAGTGGCATGCTTTGCCATAAACTAGCTGGAATGGAGTTAGACCTATTGGTGCTTTGAGAGCAGTTCTATATGCCCATAAAGCATCGTCAAGCTTAAGTGCCCAATCCTTTCTTGATTTTGAAACATTTTTTTCCAAGATTCTTTTAATTTCTCTATTGGACACTTCAGCTTGACCATTGGTTTGCAGGTGATAAGGTGATGCCACCTTATGCCTCACACCATAATGTTCCAATGCTTTGGCCAGTTGTGAATTTACAAAATGGGAACCTCCATCACTTATAATTACTCTTGGTGCACCAAAACGGTTAAAAATGTTTTTCTTTAAAAATTTAATTACCGTTTTTGCGTCAGCCTTCGGGGTTGCTATTGCTTCAACCCATTTGGAAACATAATCGACGGCAACCAAGATGTATTCATTGTTTAGTGAGGATGGGAAAGGTCCCATAAAATCCATGCCCCAACAATCAAACACTTCAATCTCAATTATGTTTTGCAAAGGCATTTCATTTCTTTTGCCATTTCCATTAGTTCTTTGGCAAGCATCACAGTTTTTAACATATAAGTATGCATCTTTAAATAGAGTTGGCCAGAAAAAACCTGATTGGAGGACTTTGGCAGCAGTCCTCTCCCCGTTGTAATGGCCACCACAAGGAGAGTTGTGGCAGTGCCACAGAATACTCTTGGCTTCGTCTAAAGCTACACATCTTCTCAGTAAACCATCAGGTCCTTGCTTGAATAGATAAGGGTCATCCCAGACGAAATAGGTAGCATCCCTGAGAAACTTCTTTTTCTGATGATAGTTCAGATATCAGGGAGCACTCCGGCTGCTTTGTAATTGATGAGCAAACCATGGCCTTTCCTTGATGAGCAACAGCTTCTCATCAGGAAATTCTTCCACAACTTCGTCCTCTTTGATAGTCACCTCTGGATTATTTAATCTGGATAAATGATCTACAACCAAATTCTCTCTTCCACTCTTGTCCTTGATCTCCAGATTAAATTCCTGCAAAAGAAGTATCCAACGAATTAGTCGAGGTTTACTATCAGGTTTTGTTAGAAGGTACTTGATAGCAGCATGATCTGTGTATATCACTACTTTGGATCCTATCAAGTAGCTCCTAAACTTTTCCAAAGCATATACTATAGCTAGTAATTCTTTTTCTGTGGTGGCGTAATTAATTTGCGCCTCGTTTAGAACTTTACTAGCATAGTGTATAGCATGGAATATTTTGTCTTTCCGTTGACCCAATACTGCTCCTACCGCATAATCACTAGCATCACACATTAGTTCAAAATCAAGATTCCAATCAGGTGCTATGATTATAGGAGCAGAGGTCAAACTGGATTTGAGTTTCTCAAAAGCAGTTAAACAGTCATTATCAAAAATAAAAGGAGTATCCTTATTCAAGAGGTTGGTGAGTGGCTTGGCAATCTTGGAGAAGTCCTTGATGAACCTCCGGTAAAATCCTGCATGTCCAAGGAAACTCCTGATTCCTTTTACATTAGTTGGAGGTGGCAGTTTTTCAATGACCTCAAGCTTTGCCTTATCCACTTCGATCCCTTTCTTTGAAATTTTGTGGCCCAGTACAATTCCTTCTGTTACCATGAAATGACATTTTTCCCAATTTAGGACCAAATTGGTTTCAACACATCGTTTTAGTACGGTGTTGAGATTTGTCAAACAATCATCAAATGAGGACCCAAACACGGAAAAGTCATCCATGAAGACTTCCATGATTTTCTCCACCATATCCGCAAATATTGCGAGCATGCATCTTTGAAATGTGGCAGGGGCATTACATAACCCAAAAGGCATTTTTCTGTAGGCAAAAATACCGAATGGGCATGTAAAAGCAGTCTTTTCTTGATCTTTTGGGTCCACCGTTATCTGATTATAGCCAGAGTACCCATCTAAAAAGCAGTAATATGCTTGGCTTGATAATCTTTCCAGCATTTGGTCCATGAATGGCAGTGGAAAATGATCTTTCCTGGTAGCTTTGTTAAGTTTCCTGTAATCTATACACATTCTCCAACTAGTAACAGTCCTAGTTGGGATTAGTTCATCATTATCATTTTTAATTATAGTTATACCTCCTTTCTTAGGAACTACCTGGACGGGGCTAACCCATGAGCTATCAGAGGTAGGATAGATTATACCTGCTTCTAGTAGCTTTACTACTTCTTTGCGAACTACCTCCTTCATGGTTGGGTTTAGCCTTCTTTGTGGCTGCCTTACCGGTTTGTAATTGTCGTCCATCAGAATTTTGTGCATACAATAGGAAGGACTAATGCCTTTGAGATCAGCCAAGGTCCATCCCAGAGCTTGTTGATTTTCCTTCAAAACTTTAATCACTTGGTCTTCTTCTTCTGGGGATAGCGAATTGCTGATGATTACTGGTTTTTCCTCCTTTTCCTGCAAAAAGACATATTTTAAGTTAGGAGGTAAAGGTTTGAGTTCAGGTTTCTTACCTTCTATTCTATCATCAGCTTCTTTCTAGATTTCCTCTCGTGCTTCTTGCTCCCTAGGAATAGTAGGTGTTGCTTCTAAACTCATCAGGAAGGCTTCAATTTCAGTCTTTTCTTCTTCAGTGAACTGGGCTGGGCTATCTATTAATGCCATTTCCAGTGGATCCACTTCTTGAGGTTTTTCTTCGACTTTTGCTATAGCTTCTTCGAGCAAATCTATCTGGAAGCACTGGCCTTTGTCCTTCGGATGTTGTAGGGCCTCGAAGATGTCAAATTGTACTTCGTCATCATGGACCTTGATCTTGAGCTTCCCTTCATGCATATCAATGCCCATCTTTGCCGTTCTCATGAATGGCCTGCCTAAAATGAGAGGAACTTCTACGTCTTCAGAAATGTCGATCACTACAAAGTCAGCAGGGATTAGGAATTTATCCACTTTGACTAACACATTTTCAGTTACTCCCAGTGGATACTTAATTGATCTGTCTGCTAACTGGAGTGACATTCTAGTAGGCTTCAGCTCCATGCCACCCACTCTCTTCATCATAGAAAGTGGCATTAAGCTGACACTGGCTCCTAGATCAATTAGAGCCTTGCCTACAGACACATTTCCAATAACAACAGGAATTGTAACACTCCCGGGATCTGTTAATTTATGTGGGATGAAGTTTTGGATGATTGCACTACAATTCTCTCCCAACTGTACAACCTCCTCTTCTTGATACTTCCTTTTTTTAGTTAACAACTCCTTCATAAACTTGGCATAGGTAGGCATTTGCTCTAATGCTTCGGCAAATGGTATGTTAATTTGTAATCTTTTGAAAATATCCATAAACCTAGCAAATTGCCTTTCCCTGTCAAGTTTAGATGGAGTCTTTGGATAAGGAAGTGGCTTCTCTTTGATCACCATCTTTTCTTTTTTGACTTCCTTCCCCTCTTCCTTTCCTTGATTTTTTTCTTTTTCTTTTTCGTTATTTACATTTTTTCTCTTATTTTTTTCTTTCTCCTCTTCTTCTACTTCTTTTTCTTTTCTTTCTTCTTCTTCGTTTTCAACTTCTTCTTCATTCTTTTCACTATTCTCCTCAACAACCAAAGGCTGTGTCTGTCTGCCACTGCAAGTCATGACCGCTTTGCATGATTCCTTCGGGTTAGGCTCAGTATTGGCAGAAAACTGCTCCTTTTTAAGTTCTGCAACATCCTTGGCCAGTTGTCCCATCTGTACCTCCAAGTTTCTGATAGAGGCGTCAGTGTTCTTTTGGTTGGCCATGGACATTTGCATAAACTGTGTCAAAGTATCTTCCAACTTGGAATTAGGTTGCTGTTGGTTTTGAGTTGGAAATTGGTGCGGTGGTTGGAATTGTTGATTCTGGTAGGGTATTGGTGCCCTATTAGATGGGCCTGCCTCCTGCCTCCAAGGTTGGAAATTCTGATTCTGCTGCCTTGGGTACTGTTGGTATGGCCGCTGTTGATTGTTGACGTATTGCACCTCTTCTTCCCTGTTTTCACAAAAACCAGTGGGGTGATCACCAAGACAAAATTCACATTGAAATACCTGGTGTCGTTTAGATGACTGGCTTTCTTTTAGCTGCTTAGGCAACTCATTTAAAGTTTTCTTTACTTCGTCCAATTGTTGCTGCAGCTGTCTGTTCTGGGCCAAGAGGGCATCGTTTGTTCCCAGTTCTATCATGCCCCCTGTAACACCCTAGCTTAGCAGCTTATGCTTAAGTCATAATCTGCGTCTGCTAAGTTGTTATCTGCTGTGTGGGAATACTGGTAGTCCCTACTTTACTTCAAAAATAATTAAGTTAACTGAAAATAAGGACCCCTTTTTTTTTCGAACATAATTTGCTTTTACGCGTCAAAGTAGAGCCATGCGTGTGAACTATCATAAGTCCCATATAGTTGTATAACAGATAAGTGCGAGCGTTGTCCGTCATACATAAACAGTAAAGTAAACAGTACTAAGGGGGTCCAACAGATAAAGTCATACATGGCAGAAATAATATATAATTGTCATAAATATTGTACTAATACACCAAAAGGGCCATACGTATCCTAAGCCCGTACATATCATTAAGTCTGCAAGTAACATACATCAAAATACACATACAACTATAGCTACTAGCAAAAAGGTGCTAT
>QANU01005283.1:84196-90739 GCA_003254905.1 Nissolia schottii
GCCGAGCTCGGCTGGCTCCGGCAGAAATGACGGGTTTCGTGGACGTAGATCACCCACCGGGCGTTGGGGCAACACATATAGGAGCCTATACGACTCCCAAATGTGTGGGGGGAGCACCCACGATGCCCCATAGCCGCCCTCTCCGAGTCCCATTTTTGGCCCCAAGACCCACCTCCCCTTATAGTAGCATATTAAGCAAAATTTGAGCAAACATAAGTCCAGAAATCTGAGCATATTAAGCATCAGTGGATAACCGTTTTCGTGAGCAGACATAAGTCCAAAAACTGACCTAGAGATCGAATTTTGATGCCATTTTCTGCAGAGATCCTTAGAATAATCATATCTTCTTGTTCCCCAAAGGCCACCATCTAAATCAAAGGGAATTATCTGTTTTTATTTTTTGAAGAGGCGTAAAACCGTAAAACCGCCAAAAAATAAAAAATGGGTCTACTAGAGCTCGAATTTTGACTTGGATTTTTTCAGGCGCTCTAAGGATAATATTTCCAAGGTTCCCACCAAAATTCTATGCATTTCGTTTAGCCAATTGCTAGTTATGATTTTTTTCACCAAAAACCTCAGAGTTGCCGAAAAATGGAAAATGGGTCTATCGACCCAGTTTTGACATGGCTTTTTACAAGCATTCTTGGGATGATGTTTCCAAGGTGCACACCAAAAATATAAGCATTTCGCTAAGCCAGTTGGGATTTATGCTATAACGTACGCAACATCAGAATGCATGGCACCTTGCATGGTTCATCCCCACAAACCTTCCGAGTCCAATGGGAAACGCGTGCTGGTGAATAAGGTTTCTCTTGTTTTTGACGGATTTTGGTTCTTTGAAAGATGGTGAATGTTATGAAACCCTAATTCCCAAATTATGAACAAGACCCAGCAATAAACCAAATAGATGTTAATGTTAAGGCAGCGGAAATTGTAAATTGCTGAATGTAAAAAGTGTAGGGATTAGAAAGATCACACTAGAGAATTTATCCTGGTTCACCTTCAACCACCGAAGGCTACGTCCAGTCCCCTGTTCTGATTCAGGGATTTTTTCACTATGTAAACTTGTGTTGTGTACAACCTCACAACCAAGGCACTTACACCGACACCTTCAAGAGAACACAACCGTTCTCCTGGTTACACAATGCCCTCACCGAACTCTACGGTGATGATCAGAAAACACACCAAAAACCACGGTGTTTACAACAAGCAAAAAGTTTGAAGAAGTTTCTATACAATGGCTTTTGTATCAATCCTAAACTCAGGGAAGGATAAACCTAAATAGAGAGCACAAGTGATATGAAAGTTATGGCTCAATGCTTTCTGAGTTTGGATTGAAAATAAACTTTGAAAGTTTTGATCAGAACTTGTAAAACTTGCAAGAATTAATGAAAAATTGTAGTTCTGATGGTATGTTCTTGGTTCTGCACGAATTCTGCTTTATATAGACAGAGGTGCTTGTTCGTGAACCAATGTCAGAGCATATGATGCAAAACAACGCATTGTTTCATGAAAAAACACACCCATTTGAGCATGTATTCGATTACTATAGTGTGGTAATCGATTACACACTTAGAAACTACCATTTTTCAAATTTCTCAAGGTGGTAATCGATTAACTCAGGTTGGTAATTGATTACTCACTTCAAAATTTGAATAATTTTGAATTCTATTTGATGGTAATCGATTACACTAGCATGGTAATCGATTACTCATGCAAGAACCGAGTTAAAAGTGTTTGAAACCCTTGAAAAATGTTGCTATATGCTTTTAGGGTTTTAGGAAAATGTTAGACTTGTTTATGATGAAAATCTTTTGAGCCAATGACCTTAATACCATAACATGTGCTAACTATTTAGACACTAAGGTAAATTCTTGAACCTTTAGAGATGAGCAGTTTTAGCTTTGCGGTTCTTTGATCATGTCTTCCCTTTTTCTGCTTTTTGTTGATGTTGTTGTCGTCATCAAAACCAAGCCATCAATGGTTAGAGAAAGAATCTTCTTCACACCTGTGGGTCCGTTTAGCGGTCCCTGAACCCAACCTCTTCACAAACTTCATTTCAACACCATCCCCTAGGATGTTCTGCAGGCCGCTCAGCGGTCCCTTGAGGCCGCTCAGCGCCCTGAAGTCTCCTAGACCTGTCAAAAATGTTGCTCAGCGGACCCTGGAGCCGCTCAGCGCCGTGGACGCAGCTTAGACATCCTCATTTGTTTTCTTGCTTCCTTTTCCATTCACTCTCATGCTCACTTCTTGGGGTTCTTCCATAAGTTCCAACAAACATTATAAAACATATTTCATCTTAGAAAACATATTGAAATCATCTATACAACCTAAGCCTAGCATAGATAACATAATCTACAACAGTTCACAGGATTGCACAGAGTCAAGCATAAGCACACATAAGCCACCAAGGAGGTGAGCAAGCTAAGTTGGAAGGTGAGGGTCTCCTGGTGTGTAGCTTCCTAGCTGGTCTCCTGGTCTTGGCAGCGTTTCAGCAGTGTAATGGCAGGGTTTCCGACGAAACCAACTTTGAGCAGAGACTTTAGGAGATGAGAAAATATGAAAATGAAGCCATGGAGGGGGCTATTTATAGGCCCAATACCGTGGTGGGCTTGGCCATTTTGATCCACATATTTATTTTGCAAAAGAAAAAGGAAAAAGAAATTAAAATAAACAGATAAGAACGAACGGTCAGCGCTTAGTAAGCGTTGACTTTTTGACTGGAATTTGTGGTTGTGGTGAGGAGAGAGAAAGAGAGAGAATTTCATGATAGTGACCATGGGCCCCACTTCCCAGAACCGTTTGGTCGTGTTTTGTCATACGCTGTCCGCGTACTTCGCGCACGGCCGTCCGAAAAATATTCTGGTCGTATTTCCGCGATCTCCTAACCTTCTTAGTGAGGGTTTGGGGTTAAGCTAAGGTATTTATGACCTTTTCCTTTATAAGGGTATGGTTTCCAGATACTTCAGACACTCTGCTGAATTCTACTCGTTGAAAGGAGTTGTTCTAGTGTCTACAGAATCGTCCAAAATTGAACAGAATTTAGTCTGGCAGACTTTTTAGGTTTTCTATCCAATTCTAAAGGTCAAGAGGAATCATTTGAGTGACAGCAGAATTTTGAAAAACTAAACAGAATAATTTCTACAGACACTTTTGTCCTTAAGGAATCATGCTTGTACTTTCCTAACGTCTCCCGCGTTGTGTAACATCCCACTTTTCCCTTAGCAGGGATTTTACAGGAAAACGATAAGTAGGAACTTTTCTGTCTAGATTTTCAAAAATCTGATGACACTCAAATGGCTCCTCTTGATCCTTAGAAGTGGATTGAGAAATCAAACCGTCGGAAAAACGGAGTTCCGCTTAGTGTCAGACGATTCCGCAGACAGTAGAACAGTCTCGTTTGGCCCCGTTTAGCCAATAGAACTGAGCAGTTGGCCCCAGTCTTGGGAAATCATACCTTATGTAGGAAAAGATCACCAAATCCCAAGAGTTAACCCCAAGCCCCTACTAGGAAGCTTTGGCGATCGCTGAAACGCCAACGGAATGGTCTCGTTCAGACACTGGTGAGAGATATTGGGTCAAAGGTATCTGTGAAGAATACTCCTCCGGAGAAAAATTCACAAATGCCTTGAATGAACCTTACTCCTAGGTAGAGGGAAATTAGAGGATCGCGACGGTATAAGCGGAGTATTTTTCGAACGACCGCGCGCGACGTACTGGGACTGCGAACAACCAAAAATGAGCGAAACGGAACTGAGTGGGACCCACATCTAAATTGAGCACGTGGGGACAGCAGATTTTTGTGAAAAAATATTAAAATATAGGTCACTATTCATTGATTTGACCTGATGTGACCATATAATTATCCAAAATAATTAATTAATTACTAAATTAAATTAGAAAGGGTAAAATGGTAATTTTGGCACAAAATTTATGACCAAAACGCCCCTATCAGCTGCAGCCTCCCTCCCCTATAAATACCCCATTATTTCTCTCATTTTCACAAATTCATAACTCTCCTGAAACTCTGCCGGAAATTCGTTCGGTCCGGGAACTCCGCTGAAACGCTGTCAGGAACAAGGAGCCAGTGGAAGGACGCAACACCCTCATCTCCCTAACCCTCTCTAATCCTCTCTTTAGGGCTCTAAGAAGGTGGGTAATCCTAAGCTAGCTCACCTCCTTGGTGGCCTATGTGCTTGTGTGCTTTTATGTTCTTATTATGTGTTATGCTAGAAATGTTTGGTTAGGATAGGTAGATGACTTTGCTATGATTTCCTATGCTTTTCTAAGTTAAACATGCTTGTATGGTAATGGTTGGAACCTGGGGTGAAGCCCAAGAAGTGGCCATGGAAAACAGTTTCAAAAACTACAAGAAAGCAAAGGAGGAGCTTCAGTCACGACTAGGGCGCTGAGCGGCTCAATGGACCGCTAAGCGGCCTGGGAGATAATCTTTGGAAAATTGCTTTGAAACTGATCTGTGACTAAGTTGACTCCAGGGACAGCTGAGCGGTACCTGTGAACACTGAGCGGTACTCATGGGCGCTGAGTGGCCTGCACCATGGTTCCTTCATGGGCATTATTTTGTGAAAGTTTTTGAAAGTAAAGTTATGGGAGGGATATTATGCAGCCTGGTTCCAACACTCCCATACCCAAATGGTTTATATTTAGATTACGATGTGATTATGTGCTTATGTGTTTATGTGTTGGTAAAGCATGCATCATGAGGATAGATCATTAGAGGTTTGTGCTTAATGGAAGAAAAGGTCAAATGGAATATAGGGAACAAGTGGGTGGTTCAATGAGAAAGATAAATATGTGTGTGGTTAATGTTATGCATGAATGCAAAAGATAAATGTGTGTGAGGTCAATGGTATGCATGATAAATGTGTGTGGCGATCAATGTTGTGAATGGAAAATGATGTGGTGAATATGTGTGTGAACGGTCCACTTCCGGCTTAGCCCAAAGGAAGGCGGCCCCTCGCCACCCAAGAGTAGGGGTGGAGTCGTGTGTCCTCGAGGAACAGGCAGAGAACGCAGGTCGTGCACCGCCATGCGGGTCGACGGGCAGGAATGATGAATGATGAATAATGGATAATGCATAATAAATGATGGATGATGATATGGTCATACATGCATGGCATCGCGAACGATAGTATGCTCGAAGGAAACGCATGCATTGTTCTTCGTCACTATGCTCGAAGGGAACGTATAGGGCGCGACTAAGATGTCGGTCTACATACATGTATATGTGGTTATGATGTGGTTATGTAGCGATGGTTAGGAATAGAAAGCGCGAGAACCTAGATAAAGAATACTAGTTTCCCAATCACCTAGTAATGTAGATAAAGTTGTTCAGGATCCTAGGCCAAGATAAAAATTAGTAGGATTTTAGTATGCATGATCACTTAGAGATCTCCTGAGCGGCCTGGAGGATACCTGAGTAAATGAACAGTAGTTAGTGCTAAGGAACCCCACTGAAGACTAAGAGTTCTCACCCCTACTCGGTTATGGATCCAGGTGTGCAGAGCGATTGGACTGATAGTTGATTGAAGTCAAGGCACAGGGACGATGATGACGCGAGGAGAATATATGTTTTGTATTATGTTTTATGACTTTTAGACATTTTGTGTAAATATTTATTATTATGACAATGTGTAATATGCGGGACCTTGTATGTAATTATATATATATATATATATATGCACATATACTCTTGAAGTTATAGTCTGGTGACCATTTAACTTATGACCGACGCTAACGATTATTGTTATATGTTCTTTTAATCACGCACGGCTTCTACTTTATAAAATGATAATGCACACGAATGATTTTCTAATTGGTCCATATTTCCACGTACGAGATATTTGCAAAGGTAAAAATACGGGCTAAAGGTAACCCGACACAACGAATAACAACCCTGTGAGCACTGCTTGCTACCATGGAAGTGGGCAGCTAGCAGGGGTGTTACACGTTTCTAGCGTTTTCGGGCATCCTCTTTTATTCCTAAGGTCTCTGGTATTCTATACTCCTTCTATTTCTTTTAGATCCTCCCTTTTCGCCTTAATATCTTAAGGTTACCATCCCAACCCCGATCGCTCCTGATTTCATATGCTCTTTGCTTTCCTCGTACGCTTAACGCCTCTTCCCTCTCAAGCTTACTACCCTTTCCTTTGTCCACTAGAACCCAACCTTTCATACTTCTGTAGGTGAAACGTAAATTGGATTATGCAACCACACCCAGACTTGATCCTCTCACGCTTGATTGTTATTCCATCTCCTTAGGTTTATGTTTATACCCCAAACCCTATTTGTACTCTTACCTATGTCCTTAACCTCGTTTATACGATGCATACATGTCCTCTTTAAACTTATTTATTCCACTGCCACCCTTACTCGACTCTCATGCACTCCTCTCTTTACTTTCTTGTTTTCCAGATCTGCTCAATAAGCCTTATTCTTCCCCTTTGAGATTCCAAAGCATAACTGATAAGTGCCCAATTTACACAAAATTGACATATCAAAATGGCACTTATCTGTTATGTT
>QANU01005318.1:0-69181 GCA_003254905.1 Nissolia schottii
AGCACTTGATATTCATGCATATGCACATATAGACACAAATATATCCAATAGTTAATCCATCAGGAACATATAGAGAGTTATTGGATATGTTCTCAAAAGGATGTTTCTCATATATCATTGTATGATGTGTAAGTTATATGAATACCATCAAGTTCAATCATACAATATCAAATGTATTCTATTTAGCATATAATATCCTTTTGCATTCTAATTGTCATTATCTATTTGTTGTGTACTTTTTGTTATCATCAAGATATATAACAACTAGGGAAACCTAGTTCTACAAATATAAGCATATACAATGAGCATAGACAATTAGAGCATATTGTATTTGTCATCATCAAAACATATTGTATTAAACAATTAGAACAACTAGGAAAACCTAGTTCCACATGAAACACTTTAACCAAATTAAATAAAATATTTTAGTAAAGTTCCTCTTTAAGTCACTATTAATTTTAGATTTATTAATTATCGTACATTTGGTCAAAATAACACCTAAAATAGACTGGAGGGAGTAGTAACTACCATACGTGGTGGGCACTTAACTTTCTTCTGTTACCATTTTAACCTTATAAAAAATTGGTAATCAATTTATTTATAAGGCCAAAAGTTGAAAAAAAAAATTGGACACCAAATCACAACAATCCCCTAAACATTTATTTTTATAATATTATCTGTTAAATATATATGTTTTAACAAAAATTATTATTATTTGATTTTATTAATTAAATTATTCAATATTTTATTTTTTTTGTTTGATATTTGATTTTTATTTATTTGTGATTTTTATTAACTATTTAATAATTTATTATATTATTTATTTTTATTTAATAAAATAAAAAAATTAAAATAGACTTTATATCTTAAAAGCTAATCAAAACTTTATCCTACTTCTCAAGCCGGTATTAGTTACCCATTAATGTATAAGGAGAGTCTAATAGATAAACTTATATAATACGATGGTTGCACACTTGTTATAAATAATTGATAAAGTCATTACGTATTACATTAACTTATTATATCCAACCTTATACAGTGTGCCAAATAGGCCTTAAATGTAAATATTTTTACATTGTCATCTAATTAAATCTTTCGATATGTATAACTTTTGAAGTAGTGGGAGAAAATATCAACTATTTATGTTGATATGAGTCAAGTGACAAGATCGAATTGATTGACAATGTAAAAATTTTTTAATAAGTGTTTAAATTTTCAATGAGAGCCCACAAGAATCGATTCCATGCCTCCAAAAAAGTGAAAAAAAAAGCTCACTTCTCTTGCCTCAACAATCAATTTTGTCGTCTCCTAACGTGTTTCCAAACACGCCGTTAGATTTTTAGTATATAACAATTAAACTCGTTAAATAAAAGTGTAATTTTTTATACCAAAAATACATAAAAATTATTCTTTTATGATTTTTGCTAATAAGTGTCTTGTTAAGGAATCCATAAAAAGAAAATTCGTATTAAAAAAATGTGAAGTATTCAATGCATTAAAAACATTAAAAATCTCAAAACATTTAATTTTAAGTCTATTAATAAGTTCTCATTAAAAATTTCAAAATATTCCATTTTAAATTTCAAAAAATACTTTAGGGGACTGGTTAGTTTAACCCTTAAATATAGTTTGTTTTCATTGACCAATTTAATTTTCTTCTAAGTTAAGAGGCATTTACACAGAGTGCATTTAATGAGAAATTCTTTGGTTCACAATGAAGCAAAAGAATTTATGGTTGACGTAAAATTTAAAGTATTGATGATTTTCTCTCTTCATTATTCTCACTACATCCAAAAAATTAATGCTTTAATTCTATTGTAGTGCATGAATTTGAGTTTTACTAATAAGTGCTCTTAGGGTTAAGGAATCTAAAATAAATTATTTGTGAATTTTAATGACTTTTATTGCATTTAATACTTATCAATTTCATTTTTTTAATAAAATATTACCATCACTTAAAATTTTTCAGTAAGTATTCTTAATACGTTTATTAATTAAACTATTTGTTTTACTCCACGTTGGACAAAAGAATTTATGACATTTAATAAGAGATTTAATTATCACCCCACCCCAAGGTTCCATTTTGAACCCAAGTAAGCAGGAACCTAAAATAAACTAGTTTTTGAATTTTAATGGCTTTTACTGTATTTAGTATCTATCAATTTTCTTTTTTAATAAAATTTTATTATCACTTTAATTTTTTAACAAATATCTTTAAAACACTTATTAGTTGAACTCTTTCTTTTACTCTATATTAGACAAAATAATTTTCGGCCTTTATTAAGAGATTTAATTAAACGTGTGTATAATAAAATTGGACACTTATTCATATTTTAATAATAAAATTGAATAGCATATAAAAATATAATAACATGTACATAACTATTTACATATGTATTCATATTTTAGGTTTAATTAAGTTTTTAGTTTCTGTAATATTAAAAAGTTTGTGTATGGTCCCTCTGTAAAATTTTTAGTTCTAGTAAAAATAAATTGTTCGTTTTTAGTCCCTGCCGTCAGTTTAAGTTGGATGGTGCTAACGTGACCATTAACTTCGCCACGTGGTGCAGGCCAAGTGGCATGCCACATGGCGTAACCCAAATTTTCAAGGGCTAAATAAGCTTTTAGTCTCTGTAATATCAAAAATTTGTGTTTGGTCCCTCTAAAGTTTTTCGTTTGGATTGAGTATCTGTAAATAAATTTTGAATCCTGTTACACGTACACCAAAAAATATACATCATACATACACCCTATACTTATATACATAAAGTTTGTGTTTTAATGCATGTAATGTTTGTGCACTTAATTAAGTATAATTGAGAATATCATTTATAAGTTTGTAATTTTTGTGCACTCATGAGAATAAAATTTGTGCATTATTGATGATATATGTATGGGTGTATAAAATTGGGTGTACACGTAGCATTTTTGTAAATTTTTGTTCGTTTTTAATCTCTGTCGTTAGTTTGGGTTGGACGTGGAGAGTGCGGGAGAGGAAGGGATGAAAGTGTGGGAGGGGAGAAAGGGCGATTTGAAGAGGCATCCTATCTGGATGTAGTGGCAGGCCACATGGAGAAGTTAACGACTAAAAACGAACAAAATTTTTTAATATTACATGTATTAAAAACTTAATTAAACCTACGTTTTATTATATTTTTATACATTATTTAATTTTATTGTTAAATAAATAACATTACCCTTTGTTTAATTAACTCTACCATGCGGTCACCCCACCCCAAGGTTCGATTTTGAACCCAAGTAAGCAGTAGTAAAATATGAGGCTTTCACACGTAAGCGTTTCATCAAACACAAGTTCGCACAAGTAAGTGACAGATGGTTCTCAAAGAAGGTGACAAGCAAGGAAAAAGTTGCTGAAAACCTTCAAAAACTATCGGTTTGAAGATTACATCGAAACAGAGCAGAGGCCCCTGTTTTACTGCGCCAATTTTTTCATCTTGTGGTCACAGTCACACACATCACTAGTCCCAAGACACTTGACCATCCTCATCAATCTCTCACTCTCTCAGCAGCATTATGGCCACTCCCAAGACCAACAACGACATGGCTGACATTGAATCCATTCATCAAGAAAGCGGAGAATTAGAGCCACAACAACTGACTCCACCTTCACCCACCACAATGCAGGTACGCAAAGAAGACCACAAGTTCAGCACCAGCAAGGGGTACATGCCCCTTTTGCTGATCAACTACCTCCTACTCTTCGTTGGCTCACTCTCATCAAGCTTGCTCTCAAAGTACTACTTCATCCACAAGGGCTCAAGCAGGTGGGTCTCAACTTGGGTCCAATCCTCAGGGTTCCCACTCTTATCGCTCCCAATCCTCCTCCCTTACCTCCTCAACCTCACCCAGAGGAAGCCCTTCACCGATTTCAACAAAAAGATGCTAACTTTATCGGTTTCAATCGGTCTCATGCTCGGACTCAACAACCTCCTCTTCTCGTGGGGTAACTCCTTCTTACCCGTTTCAACCTCTTCGCTCTTGTTATCTTCCCAGCTAGTCTTCAACCTCCTCCTCTCCGTCCTCATCGTGAAGCAGAAAATCACGTTCTCGAATCTCAATTGCGTGATCCTTCTAACCTTGAGCTCCATCCTCTTGGGCATAGACTCCAGTCACCAGAAGGTGAACGGCGTCACGAAAAGAGAGTACTTGATTGGATTCTTCTGCACGATCGGTGCGGGGTTGTTGTTTGCTCTGTATTTGCCCGTAATGGAGAAGGTCTACAAGAGAGTCCATTGCTACGAAAAGGTGATGGAGATGCAATTCGTGATGGAATTTTCGGCGACGGTTTTGGCAACCGCCGGGATGGCGTTAGACGGCGGGTTTCGCGAGATGGAGGCGGAGGGTCGGAGGGTGTTCGATGTGGGGCCAGCGGTCTACTGGGTGACGGTTGCGGCCAACGTGGTGACGTGGCAGTTCTGTTTCATGGGGACGGCGGGGATTATATTCTTAACGTCTTCGCTGACGGGAGGGATATGCATGACGGCGTTGCTGTCGATGAATGTGGTTGGTGGGGTGGTGGTGTTCGGGGAAGATTTTGACGGCGTTAAGGGGGTGTCAACGGTGTTGTGCGTGTGGGGGTTCTGTTCCTATGTGTATGGGCTGTATGGTAAGATGGTGGAGGAGAGGGATCGTGCGGTCAGGGACAATAAGGAGGATGGGTCGTCCGCTGAGATGATCTGCATCGTGAATGGCGGTGCGTGACCTGTTCCACCCATCTATATGAGGTTTAGTTTAATCAAAAGAAAAATGTATCGCGTTTTTAGCTTTGATGCCATTGGCTAATTAATTGGTTAGTGTGACAAGAACCAAGATTCTAATTCCACAGGATGGATTACTTGAATCCTTTAATTAATATATATCATATTTTCGGCACAACAACTGCTAGTATCATATAAACGCATAGTGTCGTATTTTTCATGCTTAACTTATTTTTATATTCATCTCATCTCATCTCATTTATACATTTCTCATAATTTAAAACTAAAATCAATTAGATAAATTTTAGATATATAAGAAGGAAGTTAAGATTAAAAAATAAAAACGTAAAACTTTTAAATATTTCTCAAACGCATGCTATTATCTATGAATTAATTCTTCAATTTAGTCAATATTATGAATTGATTCTTCAATTAATGAGCATATAGTCTACGCTACTCTCCCGTTTTAAAATAATGGTCAAATTGCACCTTAAAAAATAATCAGACACATAAATTTAAAAAATTAATAAATGATTTTAGGGAAAATTAATATTAAAGACCATTAAAGGGGCATTAATTAGAGAAAAAAATCAATAATATTTAACTTATTAAGAATAATCATACATTTTTATTTAGTGAGAATGACCAAAAAGTTGTTAACAATTGAGCTATGTTTGGTACCAAGACAAGGATACTGAAATTAAGGAAATTCATGTCTCTCCAAACTTCAATTTTTTATTTTTCATTAAAAAAATTTATGTTTGATCTGTCCTAATTTTAGCAATATATAGAAAATAAAGGATTTTTTTTTTGTCTCAGTGTCTCTATCCCTTGTCTTGTCCTTAATACCAAACATAACCTTAGATGTGTGGTTCACAACACTAGTAAATATTCCCAAGACTAGCATTTTTAGGAATACTACTCCTAGGAATGACTTTCCTATATGTTTTGTTCACTAATTAAATTCGTGGAAATATTACAAAATATGCATAGGAATGAGTGATTCATGCATTTGGTTGACACTAATATTCTCGAGAATATTTTTTTGTTTTACCAAAAATACCCCTAACAAATGAAAAAAAGATCACTACTCACATTAAACTCATATTTAAATATAACTTACATATAATTAGTAGTTATTTTCTCAACTCTCAAAATTATTATTATTATTATCTACTATTAGTATTAATTAATTATTTAATATTATTATTATTATTCAATATTTAATATTAACGGTTATTATTATTTACTATTTAATATTAATTATTATTATTATTAACTAATTATTTATTATTATTATTATTATTATTATTATATTTATTATTATATTTATTATTATATCATTAATGATTTATTAATACTATTATTATTATATTTATTATTATTATTATTATTATTATTATTATTATTATTATTATGAGAGAGTAAAGTTGAGTTTTAAGTTGAGTTTTTAATTTTAAATAAAGATAAATTCGTCTATTTTTCATTATATATACATTCCTTTCTCGTGGGAATGTTTGATTCCCATATTCACATAGTGGAGGATGGGATTAAAAATGAGAAAAATGGAGTTTTTATTATTATCGAGAATATAACTTTTCTAATATATTTTTTTTATTTTGTGAACTAAACGCATGAATTTGTCATTTTTAAGATTAAATTTTTGGGAATGTTGGCATATTCTTTTTTTAGGTTGCTTGCCTGGTATCCAATGTTTAACCTGAACTAATCCGAGTCGACTCGGGTCGCACCTGACTATGGCGGGGGAGTCTCTTAACAGGGATAACTGTGTACACAAAATCACGAACTTAGGACCTTGCTTAAGTAATACTAAGTCACTTACCACTTAGACCAACCCCATTGATTAATGTTGACAGATTATACGAATCACACACCCCACACCAACATTAAGAATTATTGGTCAAAGTCAATTTATTGTATTAGTAACTTATGTACAAAGATTGAATCATGTTGTTTCTCATTTACATCACTAATTGAATCAAATCGTATAATCTTACATATTTTCATATTATTGCATCTCACAAACACGTTTCACATATGATTATTTAATATATATTTTTTATTTAATTTTGTCTGTGCATATATATTATTACCCTATATTATGCATTGTAGGCATATAGATACAGACAATACACGTTAACAGAGTTCCTTCACATGTACATTGTGAACAAAATTATTTTTAATTATAAACACAGATGAATATATAAGTTTTTTTTTCTCTAACATATTGCACAATTTTCTAATTTATTTTTAAAATTTTGTTAATAGTTTGTTTTTTCACCATGAACAAAATTATTTATTTTTGTCCAGCACATTGCAAGATTCCTAAATTAGTCTAAAACGTACAGAATAACATGAAACTAATCGAAAAATAATAATTTTTTAATAAAAATAATCTGTTTTTAATAATCTATTTTCTAATCACCGCCTCATAAGTTGATTTTATATTTTTTTTATCCATTTTGTTAAATTTTAATCAATCTTAAATTTTCATGTGAATTATAATATAATGTTTTAATCCTAACCACTAATTCCTAATTTTAATCTAAGAGTTGTTATAACTAAAGGGTATTGTTGTTAAATATTAACAAATTTTTTGTCATTCTCCTTAAATAAAAAATATAGTTTATCCTTCTGAGTAATTTAAATATTATTGGTCATTTTTTTAATTATTTCTAATTAATGATCCTTAGTATTAATTTTTCCCTTATATATTAGGTGTTCAAATTCAATTCAATCAAATTAAATTGTTAGACCAATAAAAAAAATCAAAACTACAAAAGTGTAGATTGAATTAAATATTTTTTATAAAAAAAAACACCTGAATTGATCAGATTTCGAAATTAATTGTTGAAATTGCTTTGATGAATTCAAATCAAATTGTATTATTTAATATAATTTTTTATTGTTAAATTTATATTTTTACATCAAAATTTAAAATTAACCGATCTAATATAATATACACTATATTATTAAGATGATTTGGATTATAATAAATTATATTTCATTTATTATTGGGAGATCCTTGTAAACTCATGTAAAATGAGTATAGATAAACATATTTCTGTTCAGATTGAAGAGTTTTTTAACTCAAAACTCAAACCGTATTAATCAAGAGTTGGGGTGGTGGCATATCCATAAAAGTAATGTGCCGGATTGGTGTAAGCTTTGATCTTGTAATGTTTGTTTGGAGTTCATAAATGCATATCTGCAATGCATAATAATAATAATAATAATAATAATAATAATAATAATAATAATAAAAACCGTATTAACACCCTACACATTCATATACCACCAACCGGACAATTGATAACTTAGACATCACTTTCAATATTTCCCAGCGTTTATCCATATACCAACCATTGAATGTGATGTGTACGTGGCGGATACAACGTTGAGTGGCAAATCCATGGCGTTTCATGTAGCAATTTGCAGGCATATAGGGGTCATCTTGTGAAGTCTAGCTAGCTACCTCTCTGCACTCACCCTCTTTCATATGCGTGGTTTGTGCATTGTCGTAACTCGTAGGTGATTATGCAATGCCTTATTTGGATGGTTCAATAGTAACACGAAATATGATGAAAATGAACATTATTTCAAACGTCCTAGACAAAAACAGAATTATTGCATGTGATGACAAAAAGATTGTTACTAGCCAAGAAAAAACAAAATACTATATAGAGAGCAGGGAAAGAAGCCAATAGGCAATAACAGGACTAACCACTAGCCCCTTCTCCGAGGTTTCTACCTGGGGGCTTTTTCCTTAAGAAGTTAATCTAAAGCACGTCCTCTGACACCCTTTTGTTCACATAATATTTGTTTAATTTTTATAAAAAATATAAGGTGATTTCTCGTGTATTATGCAGGGTAATTATTAGTCTTAGTTAAATTTGTTATTTTTTAATGATTTTTAAAATTAAACTTAGCGAATTTTATCATTATTTTTTTTATCTAATGATGCATATTAATGAAATGATGACAAAGTTCGATTAGTTTAGTTTTAAAAATCTTTTAAAAACTAACAAATTTAGTATGGGGGACAAATGTAACGTCTCGAATTTTCTCCTTACGAGAATTTCGCGAAAATCCTAATTTTTGCTTAATTAAAAGCACATTAGATGCGATTATTTAGACTGAAAAAATTATTTAGAACATTAATTGCT
Organism: Nissolia schottii; assembly: GCA_003254905.1. Lineage (NCBI taxonomy): Eukaryota > Viridiplantae > Streptophyta > Magnoliopsida > Fabales > Fabaceae > Nissolia > Nissolia schottii. The sequence continues at coordinate 8,906 of QANU01005318.1, forward strand.
TCCAAACGCCAATCAAGTAATTGTTTCTTGATCTCGCGGAGTGCCACGGGGTCCATGCCAAATTTTGACAAAAATCAGAATTTCGGTAGACACTTAAGGTATCTATGAAAATTACCCCGGGTAATTAATTCATGAATACATTAACCGAACATACCTCTATGATCCGTGAAATTAGTAGATCGCGGATACGTGCTCGAAATATTTTTAGAATATCCAAACACGAGCGAAAAATGTCAAAATGCGATAAAACATGATCGCGAAATAAATTGACCTGGTTTGGAAATTAATTCCGCCGTTAGCAAAGGGGAAATATAAAAAAATTAAAGAAAAGGACAAAAAAGGAAAGAAATTAAAGGGTGAACGGCAAAAGGGGGAAAACAAATTTAGGATATAAAAGAAAATAAAAACTAAAGGAAGGATAAAAAGGTAATTACGCTTAAAAGATAAATTTGAAAAAAAAAGGGAAAAGAAATGAAAAAAAAGAAGCAAATAGCTTCGTGGGGAAGCTAAAAGGCCATCCCCCGAGCTTATAAATAAACCCAAGGCCTCAATGCCATTTCTTTCTAAAGTTTCATCTATTGTGCTGTTTCCCTGTCCATTTGTCCGCGCGACGATTACTTCATCAGACTCAGGAAAAATAGCAGGATCATCCTAAAGCTTTCGGGAGTCTTTTCTGAAAACTTCCTATCGCTCCTGGAAAGTGGGTAATCCTAAGCCCACTGTCTATGTGGATTTCTCTGTGATTTTATCTGTGTATTTTTATGTATTTGATTTAGCAAACATTATGTGAAAAATATGGAGAGTAAGTTGTGAAGGTAGTTTTGAGTAGTTTTTTATGTTAGAAAAATTTAACTGTACTAATTGGAACCAGAAAGACACTGTTTTGGAAAGTTACAACGAAGCCACGGAGAACTTTTATGAAACTAATGATTTTTACCTTTCAATCGAATGAAGGCAGGTTTCAATTGAATGAAAGAATTTTTCAGCTTTCAATCGATTGAATTTCTTTTTTAATCGAATGAAAGAAATTTTAGGATTCATTCGAATGACCAAACCCTAGTCATTCGAATGACACAAAATTTTCAGAAACGATAACTAAGTTTTTGAGACATTCGAATGATGAGGCTTTGGCACTCGAAGTAGTGTTGAAAAACTGGAGTTTTGAGCTTTTCTATGTGTTCTAATAAGCCTAGGGCCCTAGAAAGTGGTTTATGTGAGTAAATGTGAAATTATTGTGTTATGCTAAAGCATGCATCATGAGGATAGACCACTAGAGATTGTTGTCTAATGAATGAGTAATGAATAAAGATGAGAATGAAATGTAGGAATAAGAGCATGATGAGAAAGATAACTGTGCATGTGAAAGAAATGAATGATGATACACATGACATGTTCTGAAAGAGGAAATGAATGATGATACAGTCCGCTTCCGGCTTAGCCCAAAGGAAGGCGGCCCCTGGCACTCGGTAAGGGGGTGGAGTCATGTTGGCCCAGGGAACAAACAGAAAAAGTAGGTCGTGCACCGCCATGTGGGTCGACGGGCTTGAGGTGTACGAGGAAGTATTGGGACAAGGAATGGTTATGATGAATGATATGATTTCATGCATTGATACCGTGCCCCATCGGCATGATGACCCCTGCATAGATACTGTGCTCAAAAATGTGCATGATGAACTATCCCGTGCCTGGCAAGCATGGTGGAATGATATCGTGCAACATATGCGTGATGAACAGTTGTGTTTGTTAGCATACATGTTTATGTGGTTATGTTACGACGGTTAGGAATAGAAAGCGCGAGAACTTAGATAAGAAAGATTAGTTCCCCGATCACCTAGTAAAGTAGATAATGCTGTTTAGAATTCTAGGCAAAGAAAATAACCAGTAGGATTCTAGTATGCATAATCACGTAGAAACCCCTGAATGGCCTGGAGGATACCCGAGAAAATGAACGTTAAGTAGTGCTCAGGAACCCACTGAGGACCAAGAGTTCTCACCCCCACTCGGTTATGGATCCAGGTGGGCATAGCGAGGAGATAAACCCGAGGGACGCATGGTAGACGACCGAGGACTGTAGATCGGGGCAAGAGCAAAGTGAAGACGGTAGCACTAAGGCGATAAATGTTTTGTGTTATGCTTTATGACTTTGGTACATTTTGTGTAAATATCTAGTACTAAGACTATGTGTAATTATGTTATGGACCTTGGTTGGAATTATGTGTATATACCTACTCTTCATGTTCTACTTCGGTTATTAGCGACGATTGTTATATGTTATCTTAATCACGCACGGCTCCTAGTTTATAAATTAATAAAGCACACGAATGATTTTTAAACTGGTCCATATTTTTGCCGAAGAAATATTTGCAAAGGTAAAGGTAAGGGCGAAAGGTAACCCGACACAACGGATAACAACCTTGTGAGTATTGCTTACTACCATGGAAGTGGGCAATTAGCAGGGGTGTTACAACAAATACCTCACAAAGCATTGGAGTAACTACCAACCTCTTACAAATTAACTATTTCAGTGATTAGTCAATAGTTTGTTAATATTATATGAAACAAAATAATAACAAAATTCAATGAATTTAATTTTAAAAATGAACAAATTTAGTAGGGAGGGATGATTATCCCGTGGGATATGTGAGAAGCCACAAAAATACAAAGTGTCATTAGTTTAATCTTAAAACAAAATATTAAAATGGTCTTTCAATATTACTCATTCTATTTTAAGATAATTGTCATTTTAGGAAAAAAATATTCATATTATTTTTTGTTTTAGAATTTCAATGTAACATTAATTATTTAGTACCAATTTTGCCATTGCCTTAATTAATTGCAATTTTTCTCGTTTCGTTATCGCATTATTCGTTGGTAAATCATAGGTTACGAAGCACCAAGATAAAATATGCTATTAATACAATTTGATGCTAATAATTTGATACGGTAAAACATATGTGTGTGTGTGAATATACATAATGAAAAAAAGAAAATCAATAAACAATAACAGAGGAAAATGGGGAAAAGTGCCAACCAAGTCCTTGAAAACTGATCTAAGTGTCAACTAGGTCTCTAATAAAAAAAGTGTCAACTTGATATCTGAAATTTTTAAACGTTTTTCATGTTAGTCCTTCTATTAGTGAACCCGTTAATGGATACTGACATGTCCGTCAATTGCTTTGTTTTGTCTCTTTTCGTACCAAAATGATGTCGTTTTGTTATAACAATAATTTTTTTAAAAAATGCCTAAAAATATGTAACGGAAGGTCTCCACCACCTCTCTCCACCATATTCTTCTCCTTCCTTCCTTCTTCTTCTAGCAACACCACCGCCACCATAGCATCTTCTACCTCCATCTTCTTTACCACCACCATGGCAACCTCACCCCCACCACCCAACCTAATCTCTATTGCACCAAAACAATGACGACAACGACGAAAAAGACGTCTTCGGCAACCAAAACGACGACATAGGCTCCCAACTCGCCAAGGAACTCCTAGTTTACTTTGGCCACACTTTCTGTCTGTTGGCACGATGACTGGTTCACAGGTATCTCTCATCCCTTACTACACACCAGCTTTCGTGAAATTGGCGACCACTATTGCTAGGTCATTGCGACAAGCTTAGATCTAAACCTAACTAAACCCCTATCCCAAATCCTCAACCCATCTTGGATCTGAACCCCACCCAAACCCAAAGCCCCCATTGTGCAGTGGTAGATATGCGATGATGTGAGGCAGGAACGGTGAACGATGGTGGCCTTTATGTAACTCCCTAATTTTTATAACTACACTTAAGTCATATTTATGACTTAATTAGTTGTTACTTCTTAACGTGACTTATTATGACACTTATTTTATTTAAAATACTGATTAAAAAATATGGAGGTAAATTTTTTCTTTATAAATTGAAAAAAAAAATAACATGAGCCTTATTAAATAGGATAGAATATAAGGATACATCGTAAGAACATTAATGAAAATAGATAAACAGTCACATTCAGACATACATAAATATACTGAATAATACCTCATAATATATATATGTATGTATAATCGGTAGAATAATCCAAATGCACTATGAATGTTCAAGTGACCATAAAACAATATCTCCACAAGAAGACTAGCTCTTGTTAGGAAACTGAAACATCAAAATCAAAGGTGCAAGAATAGAATGACAAGGAATAGAAAATAGTTAAACTAGGGATAATATCAATCATCTTGATAAAAATGGATAGGCAGAAACGACAACTCCAGGTCTCAGTTTTGGGTCTCATCTCCGTCACCACAAACCTCCTCATCATTTAAAACATGATATGGATAAATAAATGGAGTGAAAAGATGAAGCCTCTTCGTGGCGGTAAAACTCCACTATTAATGTTATTGTATACGTGACATGCCACCTCAGACATTTTACTAGGTAGCAGCATACAAAGTTCATTTTATCTTACGATCCTTGATCTCCAGGTGGTTAATTGATTCTAGGTTCTTTACTAATAATTCATAATAACAATAAGATAATATATAAAAATATACATGTATGTTGATGCATTTTGTGGTTTGTATCTTTTACTATAGTACTCCATCCTATAGGACTTTTCGCATCTGCGTCTCCCTTACGCGTCTTATGGTATGCTTGCCAACTAAGGATGTGAGCTCACTACCTAGTTTGGCTGAGGTGTGATTAATATCTACCCAGGAACACTTTTAGGAATCCTGGAGGAAATTATTCCACTCACAACACTTAGGAATCTAAGGGAATCGTCTTTATCCAGAAACACATAGAAATTCTGGATACAAATATACATATCTTTGTTATTTCACTCATAACGCTTAGGAATATGAGAGAACCATCTTTACCCATAAACACATAGGAATTCTAGATACAAATATTTCATCTTCGTGTTATGAAGGTTTTATGATGTAAATAACACACTCCAAAACAATTCATGATGGATCTATAATTCCTTTCTCTTTAAGTTTTTTATGAAAGCTTTAAGCTTATTTCTTTATCTTTAATTACAATGTTTATTGCATATAACACACTTATTAATGATTCGAGATACAATTGCAATTCCAAGCATACAATCATAGATATATCAACAATTCACTCATCGGTAAATATGACCTCATAGATAACTTGATAAGCAATAATAGGAAATATTTACACCAATCTAAACTAGATTCCTTATGGGTTTTTGCTTAAACAAAAAAAAAGAAGACTATATTTGCATGTAACATGGTTGACCTATTTGAATGGTTTATCATGATTACCTATATTTAGATTACACTAAAATATTATTATATCTCTCCATTTTATTTTTATTACACAAAAGATTATTTGATTTGATGATCATAAAAAATATATGCATAGATAGTTTAAGGACACTTTATGGAATATCCCATGCATAGAAAGGTGGTGCAAAGTAGAAAAGACTAGGCTAGGTTTTGCTTTTTTGTCCAAAAGAGGAAAGGTGATTGTATGCATGCTAGTATAAAATAGATAAAGGCTAGGGTTACGTTTTACATTTTATTGATAAGAGAAAAAGTAAGGCACGCATTGCATGAATTTTGGTTGATCTCTTGATGTAGCAACGTCATCATTGCTATGGAGAAAATATTGGTCAAAACATTTTGTGTGTCATCTATGATCTCATGATGCATGACATGTGACTTATATGGTGACGAAGAAAATGCATGAAAGAGAAAAATATTTTAACCTTAGTATTATTATTAGAAATGTTATAAAATAACGTGTGTGATAACCGTGTGACAAAGAATTAAAGAATTGTCACAGTAAAATTATTTGTAAGAATTATAAAATATAAAAATAATAATATTTAATCATTATAGAATAATAAAATATCAAGCATGATAAAATATTATCTTTACTCCTAATAATTTAATCTATAACCTTAATTCTTTCTTTGGGCACATTCTTTGTGGTAAATCTTATTCTATCTAGTTAATTATGTTCTAAGCTTTTAAATAATTATTAGAACCTTTAACAAATATTTTGGCGCTAACATTTTATCTTATAACTTTTATAATTAATAAGAGTGTTGTTTTATGAGAAATTATACTTTATTTTAGAAATTATGAAATTAGTTTTTGACTATTTATTGACTCAATAAAATCATAGCTAGGTCAATGTTAATTCTTAATTAGGGAGAATGAATCCTAAAACAATAAATCCAACAATCCTGTACTCTAACAATATGGAACAAATTCACTTACTATGAATTTCAAGGAACAAATGATTAGTTAATCTAAAGAGAATTAACTATTAAAGATGTTACACTCTACGTGAAACACCACAAGACGACAAAGCTTGTCCATTTTGTAGCCGTTGAAGCTTGTTGGAAGAATTTGCAATTCTTGATCTAGAGTTCTTTTGTTTGTGTAAAGATGAAATGTTTTCTCCCTTTTATTTTATGGCTTGTTACTCTTTTAGATCTTGATGCTCCTTTGAATTCTTGGTTGATTTACTTTATTGAGATGGCGTTGGTTGCTGTTGTGATGCCCCGTATCCCTAGTGTCCTTAGGCAGGGTCCTAGTGACCTAGGAAGCATCTGCGAGCCCTACGTTAGGGTTCACAGGCTTAGGACGTAGCACAATGGCACCATAGGAGTGCCATGGCATTGAGACTTAGAGCACAATTGCACTGGCTGAGTGCAATAGCGCTGCAAGCAACATCTCATATAAAAAGTTGAGCAATCTAGAGGGGAGTTCTTTCCCCTACAAATAAAGTACTACTTGGTGAATCTTAGCTCACATCACAAAGGCATTCTCATTAGAAATCCTTCCTTATATTATTGAGGGTCCCGACCAGTAAGGACTTTCTCTCAATTTTGGGACACGCTGAGTTAGGGAGATCTAGGTTCTTTTTTTCTGATAAGTCTTCTTTTAGTAGGATATTTGGGGGAAGGTCTTTCGCTACCAAGGCAACACAATAGCACTACAACGTAGTGGCGCTGTAAGTAGTGCCAATCTTCTTTGTTTTAGTTCCTTTCAATCTTTTCTTATCTTGTGGGATTATTGTCTATTCTAGGTGCTAATGCAACTCCACTAGGAGCGTCTGAGATTGGGAATCAGTCGTCAACCATTCTAGAAAAGTAGAGGTCCTGGTGCGTCAATGATTGTGCTATTTTGTGGTATTGTCAATAGAGTCAGTTTTGCTTTATTTATTTCAATTTTTTTATGCTTAGTTTTTTTCTTAGCAATTGTATGCGTAGGCCTAGGTAGAGACTTATATGCTTATCAGGATTATGCTAGGGTTTCCATAATTGGTAATAACTTAGGATATGCTTAATTTAACGAAGAATAAGTAGTAACAAGCCATAGTTAGATTGCCAACTTAACTAACATCATAATCAATATTCTATGTGAACCCTAGGGTAACAGACTTATAATTCTAGATAAATTGTTTGTTATGATTTTGTTTCTCGTCACGAGTTTAGCATACTTGGTGAGTCCTAGATATGGGTTTAACGCACCCATAGATCTTCAGTATACCATACAGGTTTAGCATACCATTATCTCATACCACAAGGTTGGAACTTGTTTCTTCTTAACTGAGGTTGATGCCCATCTCTCCTCGACCCCTCAGTTGGAGGTGGACAGATTTAGATATCTCATTATTTAGTATAACTTAGACTTTGGTATTATTCAGTATAACCAGTGCTAGTTAATTGTTTATTGTTTGATTCTTTTATATTTCAGTTAAACTATATGTCCATGCTTTCATTGTTTAGTATTTGCTATATGAGTGGTACTGTGGTACCTATTCACTGAGTTGATAATTCACCCCTCTATCTATTGGTTTCAAATACTGTTGAGGATCTAGATAACAAGCCTTTTCTTCAGTAGCAGTCAGATTCAACATCAGTTGGTGAGCTCCGCTTTGTAGTGAGGTCTGTCCAGTCATAGTAGTTAGTTTGTTGTGCTCCAAATAACTTAGCCAGGAATTCGGACTCTATTTAGTTATCATTTATTATTATTTTAGTTACTTAGTTATGAATTTAGTTGTAATCCGTTAGAGGGCATTTATGATTATGTAGACTTTAGTATAATATATTATTCAGTAACTACTTAATCAATTGCATGACTAGAAGTTTTTAGCGAAGTTAGAGCTTCCGTGGGGACAATATCCCTACATGCAATTACTCCAGATTTTGGGGCGTGACAACTATGGTGGTTTTGTTTACAATACAATGTAGTGGAATCTGATGGCTAAGTGATTGAGGAGTCTAATTCTTGTTTTATTATGGGTGGCTGCAAGTGGTGATGATTGGGTCGTTTGGATTTCATGTTGCAGTGCACACTATGGCTTTATTGTCGCGGTAAGGAGGAGGGTGTTTAAAGGTATTTTGTATAAAAAAAAGGGGGAAAAGAGAGGAGATGATGGGGGGGTAGATAAGGCAATGAGGTAAACAAACATGGTATTATGACATATGGTTGGTGGAGATGGTGGCAATTGGGAGTGTGATGGGGTAGAGGTGGTTGTGGGGTAAGGGTAGGAGAAGAATGGGATGAATGACTGGTCATGAGTTTAGGGATGGATGGATGGTGGAAGTGAGGGAGGAAGAAGAAAGAGGTAGTTTAGGGATTTGATGGATATGTGGGGGGAGAGTCAATTTAGAGATTTCATAAGGTGACTAGGAGAGAAATGACAGAAAAAAGAGGGATTGATAGCTACATTAGTGCCTATCAACGGTCTCACTAACAGAAAGACTAATATGTGATACGTTTAAAAATTTTAGTGACTAAGTGGACACTTTTTTTTGTCAGTGTGGACACTTTTTTTTGTCAGTGACCTAATTGGTACTTAGGTCAATTTTTAGAGGCCTGGTAAGTGACACTTTTCCCGAGAAAAATGACCTAAATTGAAGTTGTAAGGCTTTCATGATGCTCAATATTGAAATCCTCTAGTTTATTTCTTGTAAAATTTATATATTTTTAACATATTTGGCCCATGCCAAAAAAAAGAAAAAATTATGGAAGCATTTACAATGAGTTGTTGAAAAACTGTTCATTCAATGAGCAGCTAAGTTGTTCACTATATACCCACTTTCTTTACCTTTGATCTAAAACCAATTTACATCCAATGGTCACCAAACATGGGATTAATTTAGGGTAGAAACACATGTAATTAGATAATTTCTACTCCAACAAATTAATTGGTTTGATTTATTTAGAAGTGCTAAGTTAATTTATAGTCTTACCCCCACTCTTAAATCAAAATTTTCTACTACATCCTTAAACCCTCAATTTCACATTTTCTTCCTTATCTTTGTCGTTCTTGATCTCTCAGGTCTAGCTACCTGCTCTCTGCATCTCTTGAGGGAGACTTCTAATTATAAGGGGAGTTCAAGACCCCCTCCCCTCTCAACGCACTTTCCAAAGTGAGACTTCATTTTTGTGTTGCTGCAATGTGCCCTATTTCACTATGCCGCTGGAGCACCCTATTTTGCCGTGCTGCTACAGCGCACCCTATTTCCTTTTTTTTTTTTTTTTTCCTTTTCATCCTAGAAATTATGGTTGTTACAGATGTGTGATGGAAAAAAATGATTGGGGAAAGGATAAGTGAAAAAGGTTAATTAATAACATGTAGAAGGAACACAAAAAATGTAGCAAGATGTGTCTAATAGAGAGCAGTTAGAGCACCGTGAGCAGTTGTAGCAATTTTTTTTTGAATATTGGAAAATGGAACAACTCATGGAAGTTATATTGAGGGGTAAATAATAGAAAACAAAATTGGACACCAAAAAAAGCCAATCCCCTTTATTATCTGTATAGATAATTACTATATAAGAAAAGTTTGAAAAAATTATGTAGATATTAATAGTTATGTTAAATAAATTAATTTTCAGTGTAAAATCCACTAACCTATGTAAAAATTGAAAAATAAACTACAAATTTATTATTTTAAATATTTTAATTATTTTTAATTAAATTAAAGAAAATAATATTTTTTTTTATAAAATTTGATTACTAATGGGTAATTAATATTGGTTAAAGTAGAATGAGGGGTATTTTAGAACAACAATGTAAAAATTAAAGAAAGTGGGAGTGACATTCTCACGTTTGATATAAAAGTATCCAAACATAAATCACTTTATCACTAACTCACTTTTGACCAAAATCAAATTTACATAATCATGTTTAAGCCAACTTCAGTTTCAAAATCTAATCCAAACACACACCAAGTCATTTGAGCTTCTCATTGAATGCCCTAATCTCTAAACTTTTCCAAAATTTATATATTTTTGGTCTCGTAAATATTTCTAGCTTTGCCTCTTTAATAAGCACGGTTTTTGGAAACAACTCTTTTCTGCTTGTTCTTCGTGATATTTTTTTTCTTTCCTTTCTTTCTTTCATTTTGGTCTTAAAAATCCTGCAAATGTGGCCCGGATCCAGAGCCAAACGAATAAAGAAGACACATGAGATGAACAAAATGGGCCTATTACAAGCCCAAAGAAACCCGTCCACAAAGCCGAAGTTTTGGCGGGAAAACGTTGGCCCCGACTCCTGGTTTTCCCGCCACAAAACAGAGCGCGGCGTTCATATTGATCACACTCACGCCCTGAACTGAGAAAAGCGAAGCTTAATCCAAACGCAGAAGCTACAAGATAGGAGGTTTCGGTTAGTTTTGGAACAGGAAAAAAAAATGGAAGCATACGGTGGATTCTTGGTGGATGAGTTGGCCGTTATGGTCGAGAACGAGTTTCTCGATTTCCTCAAGAGGTTTTCGTCCTTTTCCTCCTTCTTCTTCTTCACTATCGCCTTCTTCTTGTTCTTCGTCTTCGTGACGGTAACAAATGACTGTGATTTGTTTTTGGCGGTAAAATCGGAAAATCAGCTTCAGGTCGGGGAACCGGAGCGAGCTCCATTACGAGGCGGAGATCGAAGTGATGAGGGCCAATGAATCCAACACCATGTTCATCGATTTCGAACACGTTATCAGATTCAGCGACGCCCTCCAGGAAAACATCTCCAATGAATATTTGAGGTTTTTTTTTTTAAATTCTTTCCTCAGTTTCCTGAAACCCTAATTGTGTTTTTTTTTCCCTTCGAAATTTGGAGTACTGAGACTTTATTTTTGTTGGGTGGTAGGTTTGAACCTTATTTGAAGAACGCTTGCAAGAGGTTCGTTATGGAGCTGAAGCCGACCTTCATATCTGACGATAACCCTAACAAGGACATCAACGTAGCCTTCTACAACATTCCAATCGTTAAGCGGTGTGTAAATTCCCATTGCAATTTAATTTTTTCCTGTCAAGTCGATAATTTTTAATTGAAAATAATGGCTCTGGGGTCATGCCTCAGTTAATGAGTTCTCAATGGACTTACGTCAAGTGTGAGTGACTGACTGACTGTGTGTGTGCTCTAGGAATTTTGAATTTTCTATTTTGGGTGCATAACTTTTGTTGTTATTATTATTACTTCAATTTCAATCTGCTACGTTTGTTTTGCTCACCAAGCTTATTTACCCGCCTCCAGGTTAAGGGAATTGACCACATCAGAAATTGGAAGGCTAGTATCTGTGACTGGAGTGGTGACAAGGACAAGCGAGGTTCGGCCAGAGCTTCTCCAGGGAACTTTCAAGTGCTTAGATTGTGGTGGGGTTATAAAGAATGTGGAACAACAGTTCAAGTATACTGAGGTGGTCAACAGAGAATAATAATAATAATAATAATAATAATAATAATAATAATAATTAATGATAATAATAATTATTATCATTAATTATTATTATTATTAATATTATTATTACTTTTAATTATTGGTGCATTATCAATATCATGTTATCTGCTGCTGGCTTCTGTTTCTATCTGGGTGTTCCTGTTTTAATGTAATGCCATTGCAGCCAACAATCTGTCTGAATGCAACGTGTAACAAACGGACAAGATGGGTACTGCTGCGCCAAGAGAGCAAATTCGCTGACTGGCAAAGGGTCAGAATGCAGGAGACATCCAAAGAAATACCTGCAGGATCTCTGCCTAGGTCATTGGATGTTATTCTTCGTCACGAGATAGTGGAACAGGCCAGGGCTGGTGACACGTGAGACTTTTCTCGCCCCTAGCTGCTTGAACTAGTCAAATTATAGAGTTTTGTACTTTTCGGAATTTGAAGGTCATAATAATCAAATCATATGCTGTCCCCTTGCAGGGTGATTTTCACAGGAACTCTAGTTGTTATACCAGACCTTTTGGCATTGGCATCCCCTGGAGAGAGGTCAGAGTGCCGCCGGGAAGCTCCTCAAGGCAAGGGTTCTATAGCTGGAAATGAAGGTGTTAGGGGCCTCAGGGCTTTGGGGGTCAGAGACCTCTCTTATCGACTAGCTTTTATTGCCAACTCTGTTCAGGTTGGTTGATTAAGGCTTGTTAATTGAAACTCTTAATTTTTCATGTGGTGTGATAGTTGATTAGTGACAAATGTGTTTTCTGAATGGTTTATTTCAGATTTGCGATGGTAGAAGAGATGCAGACATCAGGAATAGAAAGAAGGATTCTGATGATGATGACATGCAGTTTACTGTTAGTTCAAGATTCACTTTAACTTAATGCAATCATTGTGTCACTATCTGGTTTAGATTTGATTGTCTTAGCTGTTGTAACTGGTCTATAAAGCATGGTCACACTATTATATCACCATGTTTGTAACTTTGTTTTAAACTTTTAATCTTTTTGTTCTAATGATGAAAAAGGAAAATCAGCTAAGGAAAAACTTGTATATATGATATTAAGATAATACATATTTTTTTTATAGATTTTTTAATTATATATATGCTGTGTCAATGCATGTGCTACATAGTACTGTTGTTAGCTCCATTATGAAACTTGTTAATTGTTCATGTTTGCTTTAATCAATTGCTGAGCATCATTTGCTATTTACATTTGCCTTAATCATGTGACAAAACTTATTTATGTTGATTATTACTCCCCCCTATATTTCCCCATTATTATCAGTACACACTTCATATTACATACAGCTGGTTGGATTCTTAAGTTCATTTGCTCTTTCTTCTCATTGTCTGATGAAGTTCTGAACTTGATCATTTTTTCCCACTACATCAATTCATCAATTCATATAGATGCATTTGGTCAATTTCTACATAATATCTGGAGAAAAAATAATTAACCCCATATTTGGCTGGTTGGTTTTACAGACACAGGAGCTGGATGAAATCCAACGAATGAGGAATACTCCAGATTTCTTCAACAAACTTGTTGACAGCATTGCTCCGACTGTTTTTGGTCATCAAGATATAAAGAGAGCAATCCTTCTTATGCTTATGGGCGGTGTCCACAAATTAACTCATGAAGGCATCAACCTAAGAGGAGACATTAATGTTTGTGTTGTTGGAGATCCCAGCTGTGCAAAGTCTCAATTTCTCAAGTACTTCCTCTTTTCACTTTGCTGATTACTTTGTACTGGTTGATGCAGATTGAATGACTTACATATCCTAGTTTATCACTTTAGGTATACTGCAGGTATAGTTCCAAGATCTGTGTATACATCTGGCAAATCATCATCTGCTGCTGGCTTGACTGCAACAGTTGCTAAGGAACCAGAAACTGGGGAGTTTTGTATTGAGGTCAATCACATATATGGCTCTTTTGTGCTTATTGGTTGTTTAGAAAGTAGTTATGCTCTCAACCAAGTCAGCTGGATGGGGCTGCCCCAGGAGATATCTTTCGAGTTTATAATCATTTGCAAACTTCCATTATTTGCAGTCATTTGTGCTTTAGTGTGGCATATCTTGCTTCTTTCTGTGTTTCAAGTAAACTTAAAATGGGTAAAACAATGCTTGATATATGCCTAGTCTTTGTTAAAATAAACAAGTGCAACTATTCATCTCTGTGCTTGATGAAGCATGTTAGAAGCATTAAAATTTTAAGAATTGGAAAGTTGAGGCCTGCTTTAGGTTGGAATTACTACCAGGAAAAATGAACCAAAAAATAATAAAATGTTGCATACACACTAAGAAAGAATAAAGTTGAGCAGGGATTTGGGTACCCTCATTTCTCATGAATGTGTCTTGCATATGAATATTTTTTCTACCCATCTTGGATTGTGAATTCAAGGCATGCCAAATTTGCGTGCTGATGCGATGAGGATTTTACATTGGGAAACCAACATAAAGCGTAGCATAACTTTATGAAACATGGTTGAGAGATAATGCCTGAATTAGGCATAAAAGAATTTAAAAGGATCAAGGTTCTTTGTCTTGATATGTTCTGGTGTAATGTGTAATATTTGCCACTGTCATCTTGTTTTCTAACATATCAAAAATTTGTTCAGGCTGGTGCTTTGATGCTTGCGGACAATGGCATTTGCTGCATTGATGAATTTGACAAGATGGACATCAGAGATCAGGTAAGATCAAGAGGCATATGTTTTTGAGTTGGCATCACATAGTCATGGATTGGCAAGTATCTCATATTTGGTTGTTTGAAGGTTGCAATTCATGAAGCCATGGAACAGCAGACTATTAGTATCACAAAAGCTGGAATTCAAGCGACACTTAATGCTCGTACTTCCATCCTTGCTGCTGCCAATCCAGCTGGGGGACGCTATGATAAGTCTAAACCACTTAAGGTAATTGGTTTTGTTGCCCAATTATTGATTGACACATGCCATTGTGTACAGAATGCATGGATTATTGTTACACTCATCTTAAGTACAACTTAGTCTGATTGCTTTATTTTTTTCTTTTTCAGTACAACGTGGCTCTTCCACCTGCTATACTTTCAAGGTTTGATCTTGTATATGTTATGATTGATGACCCAGACGATCAGATAGATTACCACATAGCTCATCATATCGTGAGAGTCCATCAAAAACATGAAGATGCTCTTACTCCAGCATTCACTACAGCAGAACTGAAGCGTTATATAGCTTATGCAAAAACTCTTAAACCAAAGGTTTGATGACTTGTTTATGTCTTTTGGACCAAGTGGTTTCCTGAATGATGATTATTTTGCCTTTGTGCATCTTTCTTATTTAGCCTGATAAATGCAGCTCTCGTCAGATGCCAGAAAATTACTGGTAGATTCTTATGTTACTCTCCGTAGAGATGATACAAGGCCTGGGAGTAGGGTTGCATATCGTATGACAGTCAGGCAGTTGGAGGCATTAGTCAGGCTATCTGAGGCCATTGCACGGTGTCATTTGGAAAATCAGGTGCTTTTTGGTGAGGCTTATCAGTAATGTATTTAACTTGGTATATTTTCCTTCTCTGGTCTAAAAAGGATTTTGTAATAGGTGCAACCTCGTCATGTTCGTCTAGCTGTAACACTACTGAAAACATCTATAATAAGGTAGTACGAATACCTTTTTCTAATTTTTATTTTATGAACTAGCTTTTAGGGCTAATTGCATTTTACTTTTCCTGCAGTGTGGAGTCCAGTGAGATTGATCTATCTGAGTTTCAAGAAGAGAACCAAGGTGATGGCACAGGTGGTGGTGATGGAAATGAGTATAATAGAGATGCTGATGGTCAAGCAAGAAACTCTACAGCTCAGCAAGATGCTGGGACTAATGATGTGGTGAACCGGGGTGATGGAAATGAGGATAATAGAGATGTTGATGGTCAAGCAGGAAACTCTACAGCTCAGCAAGGTGCTGGGACTAATGGTGAGGTGTCTCTTGTTTCACCTTGAAGTTATCTATATTGATTAAGAAGCTTAAGTATGCATTATTTTAATTCTTATTCTTAATCAAATGCATCAGATGGATCTAAGCCCCAGGGGAAGAAGCTTATTATAAGTGATGAATACTTCCAGAGAGTTACCAGTGCCCTAATCATGCATCTTAGACAGCATGAAGAAAATGTCGCGAGAACAGGTGGCCACTTGAAACTTTTGCCATGTTATTTAATATATTTGAGCACTAAGGATATTCAACTGAATACGCTCTGGTTTAAAGGACTTTTACATCAATAGTTATTTGTACAATAAATGCTTTTGCTTGGGATACAAGGGAACCCACCCTTTATCCAGTGTCCAATGTGATTGTACTGAAGGGAAAATCCTGTGGGCTTGTTAATTTTTGCAGGAACTGGGTTGGCTGGAAAGAGGCAACGAGAACTGATTGCATGGTATGTAGAAGAACAAAATAAGAAAGGCAAATTCACTTCCATTGAGGAGGCATCAGCAGAAGTTACCAAACTCAAAGCTATTATAGAGGTACTCATTTGTTTAACACCCTCTCAAGAATTTTAGTACATTGTTGGCAGGTGGATGATATGGCATGTTAACTATATATAAAAAACACTTTGTGCTGCAGAGTTTGATTAGAAGAGAGGGGTGTTTGATAGTGATAGATGATGGTAGGCAAGAAGCAGCAGAAGGTGGAGGTGCACAGCATGCCCCATCAAGAAATGATCGAATTTTAGCTGTGGCTCCTAATTATGTCATTGATTGACAGCTAAAATGATACATAAGAATCGTTTTCTCGTTCACACTGTTGTGTTGCAGTGACCTTGCAGTTCAGGACAGCGCTTAGTTAGGTGTTGGAAAACTGCGGGTGCCCCTCTTTTGATGCATTTGTATCTAGAACTACAATTCGTCACACCATAGAGGGGCACACCACGTCCGGCCGTATTTATATTTCATCCATTATTTTATTAGTCCTTAACAGACGTGTATTAACTGAAAGTTAAACGATGTTCGTAATTAGATTAGAAACTGTTTCTGTACTAGTGCTGATTTGAGAGTTGAATAGAGTATTTTATGTTTGCCGTTGAACTCAATTTGTTTAATTCTGGTCCCCTAAGATGGTTGAACTTCACCAACTCTAATTACATGTAACCTACATTTTAAGATGTGTTATTTGGACCATTAAAAATGTATATAAATTGTCATTCTTTTTACACCACATTATAGGACTTATCAAATATATGATGGATCACATAATGTATTGTGAAAGAAGTGAAAAGGTGTTTACTTATTTTTAATGGTTTGAATAGTATTATTGAAATTTTAAAGAGTTGCGTAATGACATTTATTAAGAAATTTAGAGTAAAATAATTTAAATTTTTTCAATGCATTAAAACATGAATTGCATGCTCATTCAATCAAATATTTTTCACTTTGATTTTTTTAGCAAGTTTCGATTTCCCCCAATTTCAAACTTAAACTTTTTTAATATCTGCATGTTTGTAATAGCTAATTTTATGTGTGTATGTAAATAAAGAACCAATTGATTATATTTTTATTGTTATTGATGATTATTTCTCAAAATTTATGGACCTTGAGTGTTTATGTTATTGCAAGATAATTAAGACATAAATATTTTGCAATTTTTGTTTTTAGAATACATTTTACAATAGAGTATTTTTTATATTTTGGCATTGTACTGTAGAGTATTATGAATCTTTTTAAAGTATTTGACATTTTATAGTAGAGTATTATGAATTTTTCTAAGTACAATAATTTGTTGGTAGTAGTACATTAATTGTTGCAAGACTAAAGTTTGGAATTTTTTTGATAGGAAAAAAACAAAATATAATTTGAAAAAAATGCCACAATTAAAAAAAATGTATTGTTGAATTTAGCGGTGGTTATGAACGGCAGTAAGAAATACAAAATTTCCAAATAGCAAAAATTGCAGCGGTAAGAAACGACTGCAATTTGTTTTGCAAATTTTAAATGCTAAATTTCGCGGTGGTTTAGAGCCGCCACAAAATAAAGCAATAATTGTAATTTTTTGCTTTGTGGCGGTTACCTGTCACAAAATTGTGAGTGCACTTAGTGGCAAATTGTTTCAAACAGTTGTTTGGAATCGCCGCCATATGCCAGACAGCAGTTACAAAACCGTCGAGATTTACTTTTAGCGGTGGTTAAAACCGTTGCAAAATGAATTTTTAACCACTGCAAAATACCTTTTTTCTTGTAGTGAATATTGGCGATACAACTTGTAAAAAAAATAAAAAATGGGTTTTAAGTTTCTCTTTTATTACACACATATTTATAGAACTTAAATTTGAGACTATGATTATGGAAACCAAGTGACACTCATGCACCGCTTATATTAACCAAGTTTTATCTTTGTTACCTAATTATATTACTGTTATTTTCAATTTTAAGTAACATAACTGTAATTAGATATGAATTTGGCCCCTCTTGTCTAAGAAGCAAGCACTAGTCACTATACTTTCCAGTGAATCAGAAAACAAAAGAGTAGGGCATATACCTTGAATTTGAGGACAATCCGACCCTACTAGACAAATATACCTTCAACTCCATTTCTTAATTTTAAAACATTTCCCGTTCACGCCACAAAACTGTACTATTATTTTTGCTTAGCCTAGTCCAAGCCTTAACCTACAAACAAACTAACTTCATTTTCTACATTCCAAACGGACAGTGGTTTCGAATAGAATTTGAAATTCATTGAAGGCGTGAGTGATTGCAACACCAGCGAAGCCATGTGCCAAGTTTCATTTGAGAAGCCAAAGCAATCACACAAAGGCGCATACTTGTCCCGAATGCATACACAAATTATAAATGACAGTATGACACAGCCAAATTATGTGTTACAGATCAACATCATAGGCATCAAAATTAATAAAATAAAAAAAAACGATAGGTAAGCATAAATACAAAATGGAACGGACCCACGTATGATATTTGCCACCTATGGGATGAGTTCATTGCCAACTGTCACTCCCCCCTCACTGCCCCACAAAACTCGTAATCCCCTTTATACCCCTCTGGTTCCCCACGTATTTACAAGAACCACCCTGCCTTTGAAGAATATCAATCATATCCGTATGACGACCTAACTCTTTTAAAATTACCTGTGCAATTGCGGTTTTGTCCTTGCGCCATCTTTGACGTCTACGTGTCATACTTTTTGCATGGGCCGACACAGGAGGGCTGTGAGGTCATTTTACCAGCGTCAACTTGGCTGGCGTGAATGGGCAATCGGTCATGCATGTAATTAGGCTGGAATTTGGAGGCTTTTTCAGTTGGAACTTTGGATGTATGTGTGTGTGTGCTGGAGGGTGGAGCCTGCTGAGGCATAAAAACTTTATATAATAGTTAGAATAATAATATTTCTACGTAATTATTTTTTGTGCACTAGCAAACTAACTGCGGGACGAAACCATGGTGATAATAACTTACCTTTTCCTATGTAAGTTTGATTCTCATTCACGAGAATAAGAGAATAACATAATATTTTATCTTCAATGGTCTATTACTTTATGTAAATTCAGTTAGTGAAGAAATTAGTCATTACTGTGACAACAAATATTTTAAGTTCACCCAACAAACTATGGTACGAGTGATAAATCGCTTGATCCCGTAACAATGAATACATAAATTAGATCGTTAGAAAAACATACTTGTTCAAGTAGGCGTGACTTTTAATAATTTGTCTCCCAAAATCTTTGTAAATATAAAATAAAAATTATTTAGTTGTCTATTGACTCTAGGATTCACATGTGAAAAGTGAGAAATTCACATTGATGAATAGAGAATATTTAGACTAAAGAAATAAGTGATAATGTTGTCAACTGCACTCCTTTCAATTTTTCTCACTATTTACACGTCAAGTCCCTAGTGTCAATTGATAATTGATATGATAAATAATTGGGTCTAAAATAACAAAAATCTTTTATACTATATATGTGGCTTAATTAGGAGGGACACAAGTGGCTGGAACAGTTGCATTGAGTTCGACTTTGATAGTTTGATTTTCTTAAGGGCCACGAAAGAGGGAGAGAGAGTCAGAGTCAGAGAGAGAGAGAGGGATTTGGAAGAAACACAAAAATGGGGTATTGGAAGTCTAAGGTCCTTCCTAAGATCAAGAAGGTTTTTGATAAGAGTGGCACCAAGAAAGCTGCTGCTGAAGCCACCAAGTCCTTTGATGACTCCAAGGTTTGTTTTCTGATCAGTTTTTAAACTTTATGTACTCAATAACTCTTTCTTTTTTTCTTTTTTTTTTTTGCTCTATACCATAATATATAGACTTTGATATGTCATGTTAATGATTTTGGTAGTTAATGATTGTTTATGTTTGTTGAGACTGAAACAGAAGTTCATGTGTTATATATATGGTATTTTTGGTGCTTGGTTAATTAGGAGGAATACAACAAAGTGTTTGAAGAAAAGAAGACTGAACTTCAAACAAAAGTAGTTGAAATATATGAGGCTTCATCAACTGAAATCAAGGTATGAAGATAAGAACATAGATGCATATTTTATATTATACACACACATATATATAATTTAACCGACCATTATTATCGATTGACAAGGCCCTTTGCTAAAAAAAAATTCATTCACCTCACAGAGTTTTGTTAAAGAACCTAGTGAAGCAGGACTAAAGAAGAACTCCACAGCAGTCCACAAGTTCCTGGAGGAGCTAGTTAAAATTGGTGAAGTATTTGTAGCCTCTTTTTTTTTTTTAATTATATATTTACCTGAAAATTGCAAATGGGATTTCTATTACTAAAAATTAATTTACCAAAATCCGTGAGCTTTGGCGCGACGCTTGAGATTGCCGCCTAGTGACCACATGAGATTAGATGTTCAAATTATAGAAACAGTTTTTCTGTTTGCAAGGATAAGACTGCGTATGTCTATCTAGGGTCTCTCCCGTGACTCACTGGGTGGGAGCCTCGTACGGCCGCGCCCTTCTCAATGCTATTTATTAATTATTAGTATTCAGCTTATCTGAATTTCCCAAAAATTGTTGTTATTTATTTTTCAGATTTCCCTGGATCAAAGCCAGTTTCTGAAGCATCTTCAAAGTTTGGACCAGCCTCGGTTTCGGGCCCGGTTCTCTTCGTTTTCGAGAAGGTTTCAACTTTCATAGCTAAAGAAGAGAAAGTTGAAGAAGCCCCTCCAGCAGAATCAGCCAAAACAGAAGAAGAAACAAGTGGTGTCAAAGAGAGGGAGATAGTGGTTGAAGAAGAAAAGAAAGGGGAGGAGAAACCACAAGCTGAAGGAGAAAAATCTGAGAAAACAGAATCATCAGAACCACCAGCAGCAGCAGCAGCAGCAGCAGCAGCAGAAAAAGTGGAGGAAGAAAAGCCAGCAGCAGAGACCACCACAGCCGCAAAAGAGGAAGAGAACCCTGCTGAAGCAGAACAACCACCAAAACCTTAGAAAAAATTTCGTTACATATATATATGGCTGGTGGCTATATAGTTTGCAGATGCATATCATGCAGATATATGTGTATTAGTTTGCATATATACACCCTCAAAAAAATTGTTACACAGTACCATTGTTAGCCTCTTATTCTTTCATATCTCTTCTGTAATTGATTTGTTGGGTTTGCTTATTCCGATGTTGGAGACTTGATAATTAAATGTGCATGTGGGATGTTTATTTGTGAATCATTTTGTAATCTTATTGCTTTTTTTAATTTCATTTTTCAGTCAAGTGAGACTTTGGTCTTTTGGTTCATCAAATCCTTTTTCCTTGTTATACTTTCATTTCAAAAGTGATCAGTTTCCATATGAGAGCCCTGTTTGGCTGGATTTTCATTTCATTTCATTGTACAAAAGACATAGAGCATAAACGCACCAATTGAACCAGATTTTTTTTTTTTTTGAATTATATTAAAATATCATCTAATGATAAATACGCATGTCATCATGATATCAGAGAATTAAATAAATATAAAAAACACAACTTAAATGTACAATCAATTTTAGCTCAATTGAAGTTGGTGGTCCCCTCCCAACGAGATTTCGAGTTCGAGCATCTTAGTTATAACCAGAAAAATTGAGCATACCAGCATTTGAATTTTGGAGTAATGGCAGGAGGTAAGAAATAAATTCTTGTTTTTCTTTTGTTTGCACGGTTTGATGTGCGAACAATCTACACCGTCACTTTTGTATTTATTTGTTATTTTTATTGATTAACGAATAAAAATAATTATTATGTTGTGTCTATTCATATATTTTATTCGAATTTTTATTCAAAGGGTATTGGGTTCTTAGGTAGAAAATAAGAATAAGGATGATTATTCGATGAAATAAAATAATATTTTTCATTTATTTATTTAAAGATCAACAACATTATTATAGTAAATAAATTCTAACAAAAATTTGAATCATTTAAATTCTTTTAATTTGTGTGTAAATTTTTTTTAAAATATATATATATATATATATATAAAAATTAAGAGAATATATGAATCTGTTTTCAATGAAAAAATATATTTTTGATATTAATAATGAGTTTAATTTTTTTACTGACAATGTAAATTATTTTTACACTGTCAACTAATTAAATTTTGGCACGTTAATATAAATAGTTGACTTTTTCTCCCACTCCTTCAAAAGTCATGTATCAAAATATTTGATTAGATGATAGTGTAAAAAAATTTTACACTATCAATAGATAAAAATTAAACTCATTAATAATTTCTAAAATTGATTTTGACAATTTTAAATTTAGATATTGAGCCAAATCTTTACAAGACAAATTAAGTGTACTTTATTTAAAACTAGTTGGTCACAAGTCACAACGGAAGTCGACTGTGATTTTAGACCAACTTTTTTATTATTGATTTTGTTAATAGTTTGAGTATTGAAATTCTTATAGTGGCAAGATTTTATCCGATAATTATCTTTATCTAAAATTGCATAAATAAATTAAATAATTCTTAAGATGAAAAATATGTGACTTGAGTATACTTTTTTTTATTTATTAGTTTTTGTAAACTAAAATAAAAATTTCGTTTAGTATTTTCATTATTTAAATTTAATGTATTTTTAATATAAAAATATCCATACAAACATCTATTCATGTATTATCATTTTAGCCAAAACTCAGCTCTCATAGTCATTACATGACTTGCATCAAAAGTTTCACATTTGATAGAATATGCTTCAATAACACTATAAAATTCTTTTATACCAAAAATTATCAAAATTAAAAATCTATACCACCAAAAAAAATAGAAACAAAATAGGCCCTCCTGCGCTATTATCTTTCCTCTGCGTGTCTGTGCTCCCCGCCTAAGTGCGTTCTTGTTTCACCATCGTTGTTTTCCACTATACATGTCATACATCTACTCACGTAAAGAGTGTTGGTCTAAGTGATAAGCGGCTTGATATTGTTTAAGTAAGATCCTGAGTTCGAGACCTTGCACACGCAATTATTCCTGCTGAGAGACTCACCCACCATAGTCAGGTGCGCAACCCAGATTAGTCAAGGCTAAGCCATAAACAACCTAAAAACAATAAAGCTACGTGTGGTACTCCTTAATCTTTTAAAAATTTTATCCTTCAGCAAGGGAATATCCATAAGAGTAGTTCATTTGCAGGAGCTTGCTTTAAAGAAGAGATCACAAAACCTTCTTTAGCCATGTTTGGATCACGCTTCCGTTTGGTCCAATCCAACTTAAAGTAATATAATTATTTAAAAAGTTATATTTTTTTTGATAATTAGTAATAGGTTATAAGATTCTATAATTTAACTAATATAATTTACATACTATAATTAATTATAGTGTTATTTTTATATTAATATGATTTGTTTGAAACATATATTATAAAGTATCACTTAATTTTGTTTCTTATTTATAAAATTTTATACATAATGTACAAATCTTTAAAATAATTTTAAAATCAAGTAGACCCAATTTAAATCGATCATTTGTTAAGTGTTTACCAAGATGGATTAGAGATTAAAAAATTGAGTCACTCAAAGATTTGATTAGATTTGAATTCAGTCCAACTTGACCCATGTACACTATTTATCTTTAATAAAAAAATATATTAAAATTTTTAATTAAAATACTTATTATTTAATAATATTAACCCATTGTAAAACTCCTTAAACCCTCGTTCGCGTCCAAATCTAAACAATAAATAGACGATCACAAAAAATAATTAAAAAAGAATCGTACCAGAGGGAGAAGAACAAAAACAAAAAGGGGGGAATTTTGGCATCAATGGCTGCTTCGCATCTCAATGTCACAGACGAAGATTTGAACGGTTATAGGTTTTCTGTCGATCAACTTCTCACCACAGTTGAAAAGGTGAACCTTTATTCACAATTCAAAGCAACTCATTTGTTTATATTTTTTATTATATATTTTCCCATCATTCATGTGTTTATATGATCTGTTAATCTCTTACTTGGGACCATTCTCAACATAAGGGTCAATTTCAAAATTTTATTTTTTCATGTTAAATATTCATAGGAGTAGGTGTAGGACCCAACATTACTTACTCACATGTACTTACCAGATGAATTTGAAATACCCCTTTTGAAACATTTCTGATAGCAGATGCTAAATGCTTGTTTCTGCTTTGTTGTTCTTCGTCTCAAGAAAACTTTCTTTTTCTGCTTGTAGACCTAAGTTCATGTTGTGTTTAACTTTTAACCTTTTGTTCTCACGTGAGTCCAAGATGAATGGTGTCCCCCATTTCATGCATGCAATGGGAGTCACTTTATTCAACCATTGCAGCATTATGGTGTTGTTTTAATGATCATGTAGGACCAAATTGGACTCCTCATATGGGGATGCAACTTTTTATTTTTAATTTCTCGGGTTGCAATGTTAAGTGTATTAATGGTAAAGAAATTGAGTCAAGTTTTAATTCACTGGTACATTCCTTTTTTTTTTGTCATGTGTATTTATTTTGGGAAAATTACTTATTCGTACGAACAGAGCCCATACGAAAGCACAATGAATGACGTGGAGATCAATTTTTTTCCTTCAAACCCACCATGATTTTTTGTAAAAATTGGACTGATGAACTGATAAAAATGGATGCACACGGTTTCATCGCCATTCGTACTTAAAAATTTTGTCCTACGGCCTAGGGTTGTAGTGTTGGTGTGTCATTCAAGTCTCTGAAGGCTTGAGCAGAAGCCAATTGAACTAAAAAGTTCTTTGGACTTTTGTTATTTTTATTGAAACAACAATCTTGTTATGCAGTCCATCCTGTGAGAATCCTCAATAATGTCTTGTTTTTTATATAAAAGAAATGGATTTCTTCCTGAAAAAAGTAGGTTGCTTGATTTGTTGAGCACACCTTATATTTAAAATTTTGTTTGGATGAGACTAAGTTTCTTGGGTGGGGTTTGGGGACTTGGAAATTTGGTGTCCATAGTAAAAGTGGCTTTCTTTTCTTTTAGTGGGGCACATTACTCTTATTCAAGCTCCTTTATCTAGCATCCTTCTCTATTACTTGTCTCTTTTGGTGATCCCCTGTAATTGTTGAAAACAAAACAAAGGGAAACTGTTACAAGAAGCTTTTGACTATGAGCTGTTATAAATCCAAAATAATGTTATCCAAACATACAGTAAGAGAGGTTTTCTTTGGAGTAGGGGAAACCAAGAGAGGTAAGCTTGTCAATGATTAGTTTTGTTGCAGAGCTAAGAAGGGACAGAAGGTTTGGATCTTGGTAATTTTGTGTCTATGAAAGTTGCGTTAGCTAGGAAATTGTTATGTTGTTTTCATAATTTCCTTTAGAGGGTGAGCCTCTGCACAACAGTACAGGTTCAAATCGTGGAAACAGTCTCTCTGCTTGTGGGGGTATGGTTGCATACGTCGACACTCCTCAAACCCCATTAGGTGGGAGTCTCGTGTAATGGGCCACCCTATTATTTTAATAATTTCCTTTGGAATCTTCTCTTTGTTATAAAGTTACTGTAATTGCCAAGAAACTATAGTTCAAGCGGCACCTCCCTTGATTCTTGTGACTAGTAAGTTGATTAGGTTTGGATTGGGGGTTCAATTCCCCATTTGCTCATCCTCTCCCTTGTCCCCTACTAATCTATCAAACATGTTATTAATCAGAGTTATTTTGATTCAAAAGGCTGCAGCCTTTGCAGCTCACTCAAGTCACTGGAAATTTATCTCACCGGGTCTACCCTTTTTTTTTTTTTTTCCCCTTTTCTTCCTTTGGTTTCTTTATCATCTGGGATGGTTCTTGCATTGGATTTTGGGAGGACTTGATGGTTTCTGCATTGTTCTTTTAATGTGTCTTTTGCTCATATTTATTGCTTTTCTTCTTTGCATGATCAACCAGCTTCTTTTTGATTTCCAAAATCAAACCTGATCTTGAAAACTTTGCATTTATTTTTCCAACACCTTAGTTATTTAGAAAATGTGAAGTGCGGCATCATTTTTTGATTTGTTAGCTCTATTATGCCTCGCCATTCTCCAAATAGACAGTTTTACTAATTCTCAAAGGTGCAATATGGTGATGTCTTTCATTTTGTCTGCTGTGATTAATGGTTTCAATGCTAATGATTTGTTGCAGGTTCACTTGTCCTTAAAGCTCTCTCCTAATCTGTGCTACGCGTTTCTCTCAGACTGAAACAAACAGAGTTTTATTTATGCCGTGTCCAGCTTTTGGTTTTTAGCATGGTTTTTATTTTACTAAATATTAGTCTACTCTTAATCATAAATTTTATGAATAAGTTGTTGCCTTCCTACTTTCTTTGCATCAAAATTGCAAGTTTTCATTTCTGATTTATAAATGACCATCTATTAATTGCATTTTGTTCAATTACTTGATGGGATTACATTACACTAGAATACTAGTTAATGTTAGCTGGCATAAAAGAAAACAATATGTGAACTTTTCATCAATTTATGAAGGTATAGGGAATCTTTAATATTTTGTCATGTGCCTAATTGCTGCTATGCATTTATGGGCTTGTGGGTATTTATAATTTTTAACTTGACATTGAGTTAAAAAATAACTTATTTGTTGTGTCTTTTGTTCCATGCAGCTTGAGAAACAAGTAAATGAGGTTGAACAGTTCTATGAATCCCTTGATTTTCAAGTTAATAATTCCAAAGACAAAGGACAAGAGAAGCATCTTATTGGCACTAAGAAGCCACTGCAAGGTGCATCACACAATCATGCTGATGCTTCAAAAGGAATGCAAGAGCTCATGCACCAGTTTTCCATTATATTGCGTCAGGTAATTGACGTGTCTACTATGGGATTAAGATGGAATCATGAAACTCCATCTTGCTTTCAGCTGTGTCTATTGCTTGCAGTATATTAATTTTACCTTTTTCAAATTCCTGAACTGAAGTTGAACAAATGATTAGCCAGAAAATAAATTTGTCTTGAACTTACCTTGTGAGTTGACCCCACCAAATTTCCTGTGGAAATTCAAAAGTGATACATCCGTTGTTTTGCAGATCACTCAGCATAAATGGGCTTATCCTTTTCTGGAACCTGTAGATGTTGAAGGCCTGGGGCTGTATGACTATTATGAGGTAATTTTCTTCTTAAATATCAGTTCTTTTTGTTTAGATTATAATAGAAAACACAACCAGATAACAAATAATTGTATTTATTGGAATTGTATTCGCTATTCTGTTTCTAATATCAGAGATATATCAGCACCAAATACAGAATTGAAGAGAAAGTGTAGCAAAGTGACCAAGGAAATAATTACAAAGATTCTCCCATGCACTTCCTTCATTCACTTATATCTTGCCTACCATCTTTCACTCCCTTCCCCCACACTGCTTCCACTGTTTTCTCTATCTTTCATTCATGAGAACCCTGCCTCGTAGGATATTAGTTACTCCCTTTGCTAGTCATGCTTACTTGGGAGTTGATTTTCTGCTCATGTAGCGTCCTCCTAATGTGCACCTTAAAAGGTGGATATCAACCAGACTATAATTATCGTTTACGTAAATGACATTTGAAATCCTTTCTTGACCAAACACCTTGTATGCTTGCTCTTTTTCCGAAAAAGGAATTCAAATATTTGCCTGGTCAGTGTTTCTGCCGCTGGTAGCTGAGTTGTGCTTGTTACGGCCAAGTGGTTTAGAGTTCGATTCCCGCCGCCCTCTATTTGACCACAAGGTATAAGGTTGGCATGTGCATTGTGTTGGCATGTGCATTGTGACATTGTCCACGCTTCAAGCCCAAAAGGCTCTTGTGTGAGGGGGCGCATTAAATAAAAAAATATATATTCAATTGCCTCTACCCAATAGTTTAAGCTTGTGGGGAAGATAGTTCTTGACAACCCTCTACCTTTTATCGCAGGGTTCTTTGTTTAACTTAAATTTTTCCCTTTCTAGAGATAATAATGTTTGTTTTCTTTCCATAGGTTATTGATGAGCCTATGGATTTCAGTACAATAAAAAGTAAAATGGATGCCAAGGACGGCTCTGGTTATACTAATGTCAGGGAGATATACTCTGATGTAAGGTTGATTTTTAAGAATGCTATGAAATACAATGATGAAAAGCATGACATCCATGTTATGGCGAAGACCTTGCTGGAAAAATTTGAAGAAAAATGGCTGCTCCTTTTGCCTAAAGTTGATGGAGAGGTAATTTGTTTTTCCAAAATATTTTCCTTTCTTTTGGATCAATAAAACCTTATAATTTCATAGGTTGTACTTATAGAAATAGCAGTGTTTTGAGTTATCCTATGTGATATTATTCGATTATTTCAGGAGAGGAGACAGTTAGAGGAAGAAGCACATGTGCAACTGGATACAAAGCTGGCTCAAGAAGCCACTTATGCCAATATGGCTACGGATTTAACGGTTGCGGTTAGTTGATTATTTTATCTCTAGAACTGTGTTTGAAATCAATTGGTTGATGTTACGTAAGAGTATATAAAATGCTTACATTAACAACTTCTTGTTTCAGCTGGATGAGGTTGACATGCATTTGAAGAGTCTTAAAGGAATGGTGATGCAAAAGTGCAGGTTTGTTAAAGCAATGGCGATGCAATGTGTTATGTATGCTATGTTTGTTTGCTGTCCTATCATTTTACCTTTTGAGGTTAACTTCGTATTGAAGCCGTGAAACTTATGACAGATTAAATTCAATTAATTTGAAAGAAAAAGTATCCCACCTCTTGGCATTGACATCTACTCATGCCATTGACTCATGCTTTCTTTTACGTATGAAATTTGCAATTGTAATGTGATATAAATTAATGCTGCCTCCTGCAGTGTGAACAGTATCTATCTGCAGTTCCCCTTTCAAAGAACAATCTAACATTTGATTGTAATTGACCCTTTTATCCTGCAGTCTTGGTGATTCTTGCAGGTGGAAAGAGGTTCAACAATGCTGAATTGGTGTGGTGAGGGTGTGTTTGTTCTGAGGGCTGTTTATGGTGTTATATTTTGTTTCTGCTGTAGTGCCTAGTTTTTTGTGTAGGTGTGTGGTGAGGGTTTGTTCAGTGGGGTGCTGTTTTCTGCTGGCTGCTGAGGCCCCGTGTTCTCAGTTTTGGTGGGTTTAGTTATTGGGTGGGTGCTCTGCTGTTCAGGGTTAGCATTGGCTAGTGCTTTGGTTTTGCTTTGCTGTGTATCTTCCCTCCCCCATCAGGGTTTAGGAGAGAATTTCTTAACAAAAAAAAATTTGACCCTTTTTATACTTTATCAATTTGTTAGGGGGTTTTTTCTTCCCCTTTTTTTGGGTTCAAGCAATAAGTACTTTTTTCCATTCCTCATTTTAGCATTGCTAACTGTTGCTGACAATCCTGCAGGAAACTTTCAGCTCAAGAGAAAGTTTTGCTCGGCGCTGCTCTCTCAAGATTGTCTCCTGAAAACCTTGTCAAGGCATTGCAGATAGTTTCTGAGCAAAATCCAAACTTCAAACCTACTGCTCAAGAGGTGAACCTTGACATCGATGCGCAGGTCTGTGATGTTATCTACTGCTACTAATGTTTGTTTGTCAACCGAATTTTCAATTTCGCCTTTCCTTTCGTACGTTGTTCAGCGAATCTTGTGCTCTTCTAGCTGCTCACCGTTTTCTAAACTAATCTTATATAGAGCGACTACGGGCTATGGAGGTTAAACGTTTTTGTAAAACGTGCATTAGAAGTTCGGGGAAGAACTACTGAGGGCACAACCGTCAACCACAACAATAACATTGAAGACAAGAACAACTCCAAAAGGAGGAGAATTTTGTGAGTCTTCTTACAAGGACTGGAAATCCATCTGCTTTGTGATTCACTTGTGCAGCATTGGAGGCATTAGTTTAGTTTGATTGAGCAGGTTACTCGAAAAAAAAAATTGACATCCATAAAAATTGACCGAAATGAAAATCAAGAAGGACTAAGTTGGAGATTTTTTTTTTCTTCCTTTTAATAAAGTTTCTTTTTTCCATAAAAAAATACGGAAGTATATACACAAGATTATATCTTCCAGATACAAAGATGACACTAATTCTCAACTAGAAACATCTTGAGAAATTGAAGGTAAATCTAAGTAGAGGCTGCTGTCCAAAGACAACTAAAATGTGTATTGAGTTCTCATTTCTTCTCATAGTAGGATGACATGTTTATCCTTTACAAGTTGTAACTGCTTCACAATCTCTTCAAAAAAATGTGTGAACTCTTGTTGAGTTTTAACCAAAAAACATAAACACTTATCGAAAGATTAAATGTTTCGTACAATATGTTGAATGGCAAATCTCTTATGGACATGGCTTGCCGTTTTATGAATATATTTGATGAGCAACATGAAAAAAAAAAAAGGCTTATTGATTCAGTCAGAGCCTGTATTTTATGTTTTTGTTTTATGCGGATAAACACAAAGCCAAATGCTCACCACTACGAGCCCCTCCCTCGTAGTGGAATGGAAAACCAAAAGTCATATGAAATTCTGATGCCATCAAACCCTCGATTATGTAACTTCTAAATTGAGGCTTATCATTACAATACAAGATATCATATACGATTAATCTAATGATATAGTATAAACAAATTGGGGTTCACTTGCTTTAGTAAACTTAAACAGATTTTTTTGTACTTTCTTGCAGTTTCCTCTTAATCATTGACGAAGAAACATAATATACAAAGCCAATGCATCATATAAGCATGTGAGAACCACAAGCAGAGAGATCATTTTATATAAATGTATCAAGACTATCCAAGAGATAAATCACATACATTGAAGAGGTTAAGTTCACGAGGCTCCCACTCAATGGAGTTTGGGAAATGTAGATGTACGTAATGTTACATACTATAGTTGAATGACAACAAATTAAATTATGCAATGCTTACAAGTTGTTGTAGAGGGGTTGGATCTCCTGGTGGCAGTGACTATTATTGATGCGCGACATGAATAAAGCAAGAAAATTTGGTTCTTGCTCATTTTTATAAAAGAAATAGAAAGAAAGATTCACAATTTGCCATCAAGAGGGTTTTTTTGAAAAATTTGTAAAAGATTAGATTTTTTCTGCTTTATTTAGTTCAAAAGTGTAGTCAAACTTTAGAATAAAAAATTAATTATGTATCTTACCTTTTACCGATTTGCTGTTAGCTTTTTTTACACCATTTTACCCATCTGCTATCACCTTATTTTTTTGCAATAGGAAAACAACTATCTATCAATCAGTCGAGCTATTGCTGAGTAGGTAGTGGCTATGCCGTGTGCATCTATTTATCTATCAACACCCACGAGTTTTGTACATGTCAGTGTAGCATTTGATGTTGTATATATTGGATTTGTTTGTATTCCAACTAAGCATTTAAAAGATTTAACTCTTGATTGATGGACCATTTATTTTATGTATGTTAGACACCAAATGACAATGATAATGCTAATTTTACTGTTATACTTGTGATGGAGAGTAAAACACGTAAAATTTAAAAAGTATTATACAGCTGTTGTTCATTGTTTTCATTTTCTTTTCTTGATTGATGATACCATAATACAATACCATAACATTGTATTGGATCAAATTTTCAAACTTTATGTTCTTTAATGTGTAGAAGTGTGGCAAAGGGGGAAAGCCCTACATGTATGTGAAATTGCGATATAGTTGTTTTAAATTTGGGTTGGGGTGGGGTTTAGGTTACATAATTTGGGTGTGCATCCATAATAAATGCACATTGAATGCACACCGGTTTGGTATATGGTGGGTTGTGGTGTGTAACCGTCGGATCTTGTGTGAAACAAAATTGGACGGCTGTTATGTAGGTAGGGAGTTTATGGTGGGTAGCATTTATGTGTGGACGTTGGTATAGGAAGGGGTGTGTCAGTTGGTATTATTTTGCATTTTTAAAAAAGGGAAACAATTAATTAAGGGATGAATTTACGGTTGAGGGCATAGAGAGGAAACCATTATGGTTCAGCCTCTGAGGCTTGAAAAGCCTTGAAAAGCCTAGGTCTTGAGAAGCTGTGTTGGAGCGAAGATGAAGTGACGAACGATGGACGGAACGACATCCGCGGCGGCCGTTTCTGGGATCGGACGCAGTGGTAAGGTAAGTTTATTTGTTGTTGTGTTGAAGGGCATAGAGAGGGGTCTCTCTTTCTCTCTCACTCCCTCTCTCTCTCTCTTCTTGTTCTTCTTCTTCTTCTTCTCTCGCACCATGTGAAAGCTTCTGTGTTCTGTGAAGGTGATTTTCTCATCTGGGTTATATGCAGTTCGTGCGTTTTCTTTTTGTGGGTTTTACATTTTGTTTTGAACCGTGTCAGAAAATTTGTTCCTTTTTCTAAAATTTTGTGTTGAATTGGTGGTTTTTATGATACCCTAGATTCTATTTTCCGCTGACCGTGCACTGTGAATGATGCTTTTCCTATATGACAAGTTCTTTTCTTTCTTTTTTTTGAACAAGAATAAGAATTTGGTTAGATTTCTTTCATTTTGGATTAGGGATTTTGAGATTTTAGGGTTTTCATTTTGCTCCATTAGGGTTTTGCTATGCCGATCTGCTCTCTCTCTCTCTCTCTTTAAAAAAAAACAGATTCTTGAAAGTTTTCTTTTCTTTTTTTCTTGTCTGTGTGTAGATGAGATGAATTTCAGGTCCAGGTGCTGTATGTGACTTGCTTGATTTCAGTTCCACCATGTATGAGGGTTTTTCCTTTTGGGGGGGCTTGTTAGGGTTAGGTTCTATTTCTTTAAGCATGCTCGGTGTTCAAAATTTCAAACTTTTTGTTTTTTGATGTGAAGGGGGAAAGCCCTACATGTATATGAAATTGCGATATAGTTGTCTTAAATTTGGGTGGGGGTGGGGTTTAGGTTACATAATTTGGTCAAAGTCTTTTTTTTTTAAATAAATATTTGTGTTTGTGTGGTCCAGAAGTTTGGGTCAAAGTCTCTCTCTTTGATCGTTGGCTGGGTTTTCTCCTGTGGGGTATGATTTGAAATGGACTATTGGTCTAAGGTCTTCTTCACCAAGTGTTATTGCTTTTGGTTATTTATTTGAGATTGTTGATTTACGTGAAACTTGAAGTGAGCCTCGATTTTACATCAATCACTTCTTTCTACTCCAGATTCAAGCGGATTTTCTGGTTTGAGCCCAATGTTTGTGCAATGATTGTTTTGTGAAAACAATCTAAGCTTACAATACTTATATCTACAATCCTAGATGTAATTTTGATGGTATACAAGGCATTTGTGCGGTAAATATATGATAATTTTACTATATGTGGTTCTTCTTTGACATTTTCATAAGCACAAGCATTGTTTTTTACTGAGTCCATCGGTAATTTAAAATTGATGCATCGCAACTTTCCCATTCTTGACTAGAAAAATGATGGCTGTGTTAGAATTGCCTGAAATCTTTAAACTCCTGAGCTAATCTTCATTTTCAATAATTGTCTATTGCAGTGTTACAGGACAAGCAGATTTATGATTGTATAAAATAGTTCAATAGTTTCTTCTGTTTTTGTTGCTAGGGTTGAGGTGAAATGAAAATGGATGAAATGCATTTTATATTTTATATGTTAATATAACTGACTAGGGCATTTAGTTTTTTCTGGTTCATTCTGTCTCTGTATTGCTTTTTGTCTGACCATTCATAGTTATGTGCAGTTTATGCATAAACTCTGGTAGTTTTTCACCAGACCTTTCTTTAAATTATTTTTTTCTCTCACTGATTCATGATCGGAATTAACTTTGCAGGAACATTTGCTTTGGTTTGATTTGCATCCTTTGCTCAGCCGCAATTTGTGAAACAGTGAATCATTTGAGAAGGGTCTTTCCTACTGAGTGATATATAATAAAACAAAGAGGCAGTTGCTTTTGTGCTGATGGTAAGCATTTCTTTACTTGTGTGACTGGGGCTGTCTTAATATGATCATGTTTCACGGTTTTTTTTATTGTGTTTTTGGTGTTTAATATTCTTACATTGTAGTGTGGTGCTTTTTGTTTTAGGCAACTAATGAGAATCTTCCACCAAATGTAATAAAGCAACTTGCCAAGGAGTTGAAAAGTCTTGATGAATCCCCTCCAGAAGGCATTAAAGTTGTGGTAAATGATGATGATGATTTTTCAATAATATATGCTGACATTGATGGCCCAGGCAAGTAACTTTATGTTTCTATTGTGTGGTTGAGCATTATTTAAACAGCTCAGGCTGAACCAAAGTATTATATTCTTGCAGCTGGGACTCCGTATGAGAATTGAGTTTTCTGCATGAAGTTGTTACTATCCCATGATTTCCCTCATTCTTCGCCTAAAGGTGTGTTTGACTACCCATATGATCAATTTTACAATCTGCTAGTGGCATGGTCCAGACCCAAGAGAATTGTATTGTTAAGAATTTTAACTTGGTTATGTAAACATTTTTTTATTTTCAAATTTCTTTTCCAACATTTTATTGGATGCAATCTGTTTCTTATTTAACCAGAAGACACTTATTTTCCCTGTACTATTGCTTCACTTGCGATGAAAGAATCACAAATGTTCTTTGGCGTTTTACAACACTGTTTAACTTCCACTGAATTTAATGTTGTAGGTTTTTTCCTGATAAAAATTTTCCATCCAAATATTGCAACCACTGGAGAGATCTGTGTCAACACACTTAAAAAGGCTTGGAATCCTAGCCTTGCATTAGGACATGTTCTTATTGTAAGTATTTTGGCTGTCCTTGTAAGCAAAATCTTGTTAATTATTTTGGCCTATTTGCTTACAGGAAACTAAAGAGAGCTTTTTAGATATTCCTGATTTATTATTAATGTTGATTCCCATGATGAATAAGTTGTTAGGTGTCTATTGATTGAACCATTTCCAGAATCAGCTCTAAATGAACAGGCTGGCAAGCTGCTGCTTGAAAATTATGAGGAGTATGCGACACATGCTAGGTGAGTTAAGCCGATAATGCTATTCTTGCCAATTGATTTATTGTATGGAAATTTTGAAATTTCGACTCGATGCGTTGAGTACTAAATTAGTTTAAACTTGTTTTGGAATCTTTTGTGGCAAATGAAACTTGAAGGTCAGACATTTATCTTTCTAAACTTGACTACTGCCTTCAAGGTTGAAGCTGTGTTTCTTTATCTCTATTTCACATGAAATTTTCAGTTATTTCATTATGAGTTTGCACGACTGTTAGGTCGTTTTTGAGACTCAAAAGTCAGGAACAAATAATAAGGATTGGCTAAGTAAAATAGGATATTATTGAATAAAAATCAAGAGGCTGGTTCCTCTTCAAGGGTTGGTTCCCTTAACAACTCAATAATAAATTCACACCCTAACCTAAAGAGGATACTCCTATTTATAATATTTTTTATTCCTAATTTTACTCCTAAGATAATAACTAGATAAATGCTAATAATTAAAGATAACCTAATAAAGATAAAATAGAGATAAAATAGATAAACTAACTAGTTGAGGGCTTATCTTTTATCCTAACAATACTCCCTTCCAAAGCCTGAAACCTTGTCCTCAAGGTTGAATTCGGGAAACTGCTCTTGAATCACAATTAATCCCTCCCAAGTTGCCTCCTCCACAGTTTTGCCATCCCATTGAATTAGAATCTGGCGCTTCACGCCATCTGGTCCCTGCACTTCTCGCAACCTCAAAGCCTGAGTGGGAACGTATAATTCAGAATCGTTCCAAATTCGGGGGAAACTCAACCTGCACTGGATGATTTGCCGACAACCTTCTTCAATTGGGACACATGGAAAACTGGATGTATACGGGCTTTAGGAGGAAGCTGAAGTTGGAAAGCTACAGACCCAATTTGGCGAGATACCAAATAAGGACCATAAAATCTGGCGGCTAATTTAGGTTGCAGCCGGGAAGGCATAGAACCTTGGCAATGCGGTCGAATTTTCAAATAAACCCAATCTCCTACCTGAATGTTATGAGGACGACGATGAGCATTAGCATAACGGACCATAAGGTTTTGTGCCCTCTCTAGATGATGCTTCAATTGCTTCAATGCCTTATCCCTAGTCAATAGATCTTGTGCCACTGCTTCTACCAAGGTCTCCCCAGGAATGAACCTCGTGATAGTGAGAGGAGGCCGACCATAGACCAGCTCAAAAGGAGTGCTTTGGGCAGCAGAGTGGAAACTGGTGTTATATCAATATTCCGCCCAAGGAATGAAATTGACCCATGTCTTGGGTTGCTCAGAACTAAAACATCACACGTACGTCTCTGTTTGACCATCGGTCTCTAGGTGATAGGCTGTACTTATCTTTAACTGTGTGCCTTGTAAGGTGAAAAGCTCTTGCCAAAATTTGCTTAAAAAAGTTGGATCTTGATCACTGACGATAGAAATAGGAATGCCATGCAACCATACAACCTTTCGTGTTAAAACTTCTGCAATAGAGCGGGCAGAATAAGGGCGCTTAATCAGAATGAAGTGAGCATATTTGCTAAGTCTATCAATCACGACTAAAAGCGCGTCATACCCTTTGGATTTCAAAAGCTCGATAATGAAGTCCATATTGATTTCTTCCCAAATTGCATTTGGAATCGATAATGGCTGAAGCAATTCCTTAGGAGACATCGTTTGGTATTTGCTTCGTTGACAAATGTGACAAGCTGCCACAAATTCCGTGATTGACTTCTTGATACCCTTCCAATAAAGCGATTGAGCTAGCCTCCTGTAAGTTTTGGAAATGCCCGAGTGACCCCCAGATGGGGTAGTATCAAACTCTTGTAAGAGCTTGAGAATCCTCAACGAAGTTGATGATAAGAGTAGCTTACTTAATAATATAGCCGCCCATTCTCCAAGGTGTAAGACGGGTGACAATCAGGATCCTTCTGCACCTCCTTAATGATACGTAACAATAATGGATCAGATGGAACCTCCTCATCAATTTGAGTATAATCATGTCAAAAAGGTCGGGTCAGAACCCGTAATTCCTTATCTTCATGCATTCTGGATAACGCATCAGCAGCTTTGTTTGTAGCCCCCACTTTGTAAATAATGTCAAAATCATAGCCCAATAGCTTGGCCATCCAGTTTTGCTGGTTCTAAGTTGTAATCTGCTGCTCCAGTAGGTATTTCGAACTCTTTTGGTCGGTGAAGACAGTGAAACACTGTCCTAAAAGATAGGGCCTCTAGTGCTGAATAGCGAGGACCAAAGCCATCAGTTCCTTGCACGGAATTACTCAACACTGAATTTGCTAAGCCTTTGCTGAAGTAGGCGATAAGTCGTTTCTCTTGCATCAACGCCGCCCCTAATCCAGTACTGCAAGCATCCCCTAAATGGCAAAAGGTTTTGTGAAGTCGGGTAGAGCCAGGACCGGCGCTTGAATAAGAGCCTCCTTGAGTGTATTAAAAGTCAGTGTTGTTGCCTCACCCCATAAGGAAACAGACTTTTTTAGCAAGTCTGTGAGTGGCTTTGCAATCTTCCCATAATCCTTAGCAAATTTGCGATAATAACCGGTGAGACCCAAAAATCCTTCTCTGGATCCATGGAAACCCTTCTCGAGAAATCAGATGCCCGAGGTAATCAATAGTGGTCCTGATGAAGCTACATTTTTTTTGCATTAGCAAAGGAACAGTGCTGCTGGAGAGTATGCAAAGTATGCAGTACTGCTTTTACATGTTGCAGGTGGCTTTCCCAATCTGGACTGTAAACGAGGATATGATCAAAGAAAACCAACACTAACTTCTGCAAGAAGGGCTGAAGGACAGAATTCATAGCACGCTGAAAAGTAGCAGGCGCGTTAGTGAGGTTGAACGACATCACTAGAGACTCATAATGGCCTTGGTGAGTGCGAAAAGCCGTTTTTGGAATGTCATTTGTGTTTATGCAAATCTGATGATAGCCCGATTTCAAATCAATCTTAGAAAAATAAACGGTGCCAAACAATTCATTGAGTAACTCTTCAATGACGGGAATGAGAAACTTATCAGGAATCGTTGCTTTGTTCAAGGCTTTGTAATCAATGCAAAGTCGCCAGCTTCCATCCTTCTTCTTCACAAGGATAACTGGACTGGAAAAAGGGTTGTTGCTGTGTTGTATGATGCCCTCTTACAGCATGTCATTAATTTGCCTTTCAATCTCATTTTTTTCCAAGTGCGGATAACGATAAGGTCGAACATTAATAGGACCCATGCCCTCTTGTAAGGAGATCTTATGATTGACTTGTCTGCATGGAGGAAGGCCTCTGGGTTTGGCAAAAACTCCCTCGTGATTAGCTAGAGCCTGCTGCAATTGGAAGGACTGGCTTTTGTTCAACTGTTGTGTCGCACTTGTACGTATCTCCTCGTGATCACGGAGTAGACCAGAATAAAATAACATCATAGCTGCAGCCTCGACTAAAGAAGTCTAACCAAAAATTTGTGTTGGGGAATTTTCTTGTGGCTTGCGAGACTCCCGCTGAATCCGAGAGGCCTTTTGTCACACCTCCCAAAGAATCCAACCAATTCATGCCGCGAACGATGTCCATCCCTTCAAGATCGAATAGGAAAAATTCGCCGGTATACACCTAATCTCGCATCTCCAAAGTCATATTTCGACAGCAACCCTGGGATCTTGCTTGCAACCGTTTCCTAGTTGAACTCCATAATACCGGGTAGGATGAACGTGCCAACCAACACGTGATACTAATTCCTTGTCCATGAAATTATGAGTAGCTCCACTATCAATCAGAATGGATACACAGACTCTGCAATTTTGGCCCCATACCTTCATGGATTTCGGAGGAGCGATCATAGTTGAAACCAACTGGGATAACTCCATATGTTGATAATATAATTGCTCCTCGGATAATCTTCAATCCCTGTGGTGTGAACCTTCGTCTTCTTCATCCTCGGACAAGGTGGTGAATCGCAAACTTCAGGACACCTATGCCCCATTTCGAAAACTAAACCACAGCGAAAGCATTTTTCTTCGGCCCCGACGTTTCAGATTCTCTGCATATGGCAATTGTTTGCCCCCCTGCTGCGAGGTCTAGTGGACTGGCTGTTTGATCCTGTAGACGACAAGAGGCGTGGTGTACGCTGATTGGAGAAGGGAGTAGCATTTGTGGTAGGTGTTGACCCTGCTAGAAGGCGAATCCCAATCCGTCGCTTGGGTGAAAAACATCCAGGGTAAGTGCCATGGCGCGTAAAATCTCTGTAAGGCAAAAAGCACAGACCTTGCAGCAAATTTTCGATTTCGGGCCTCCCATAAAATAACCCAACATCTGTTACTCGGAAGGATTTAAGACCTGAGCAGCCGAGGCCTCAAAGTCCCGAA
The DNA here is from genome assembly GCA_003254905.1 of Nissolia schottii. Classification (NCBI taxonomy): domain Eukaryota; kingdom Viridiplantae; phylum Streptophyta; class Magnoliopsida; order Fabales; family Fabaceae; genus Nissolia; species Nissolia schottii. Next base: position 48,256 of record QANU01005318.1, read on the forward strand.
GATATGCATCCACAGTACCTACCCACACAAGTGTTTTCAGATGCTCGAAAACGTTACCTTTGCAACCTTCACCAAAGCGCTGAATCAACAATGGGTTCAATGAATTCCATGAAAGAGATGGAGTGTGACTGCGAATAAAATGAAACCAATTGACAGCTCGCTGTCCATGCTAATGAAAGCCAACTGCATCTTCTCGCTCTCGTGAACACGATGTACCTCAAAGAATTTTTGAGCACGAGCAACCCAAGATATAGGGTACAGCCCGTCGAACATCGGAAGTTCCACTTTCTTGGTCCTAGGTCATGGCTTTGGAAGGCCCTTAGTTTTGGATAGGTGAACAGAGCTGTCAGACGTGGGACGTTCGAGCTCCTCCATCTGTTGTAGGACTTCGGTGATCAAACATTTGACCTCTGCCATCTCTCCCTTGAGGTCTGTCATCTCGGCTTCCATGGAACTTTTCAGTTGTCCATTGCAGGCAATCAAAGGATGCCAAAAGATGTGGGAAATGAAAGGGCGTGGACTGGACGTCCACCAGAGAAGTTGAAAAAGTGCGGACTGAACTGCACTGGCAGTGGCGGCGGCATGGTGGAAGAACGTAAATAGAATGCAACCTGCGTAGGAAAAAACGCGAATGCAAACAGAGAAGGAAATCGCGAACTTGATTGTACGCTGGTGGGCGACAGCGCAGTGGGCAACACGCGGGTAGGCGGCGCGCGTTGGGCAGTGGTGCAATGGGCGGCGGCGGCTGGAAGGAGGCCGGTCAGACCAATTTGTTATGTTGTTTTTGGGACCCAACAGGAAAGAACAAATAGTAAGGATTAGATAAGTAAAATAAGATATTATTGAATAAAAATTAAGAGGCTGGTTCCTCTTCAAGGGCTGGTTCCCTTAGCAACTCAATAATAAATCCATACCTTAACCTAAAGAGGATACTCCTGTTCATAATAATTTTTAGGGTTAATTATGTTTTTAGTCCCTGTAAAATTTGAAAGTTTGGTTTTAATCCCTGCAAAAAAGTTTGTCCCTGTAAAATTATAAAATTAGGTTTTAGTTCCTGGGATGGGGTGAGTGTTGACTGGGCTGACGTGGCATTGACGCGGCGCGCCACGTGGCATAACACAAAACTTAACCCGACCCATGACCCGAGACCCACTTGACTTGACCCGTTTTTAAAATAATTTTTTTTTAAAAAAACTTGAAAACAACCCCCAGCCCTCCTCTTCTCACCTCTCCCGAGCCCTTACCCACCCACCCCCTTCGCTGGTCCCCACCGTTTGCCGTCAAGCATCCCATCTCTCCACCAGCTGGATTGCTTGAAAATGTCGTATATTTGAAGTAACCTCCTGAAACACAACGGAGGAATTGGTATCAGCGTCGAGAAGCGTGTCGTTCAAATCATGCAAGCGGAGTTCTTGTAATGGTTGAGGAAAGTGCATGCCTTGCACGACCACTTCGGGGACGGCGGAGAAGAAGAAGATGAGGGGCGGAGTGGGGAGGAAGGAGGGGAAGAGAAGCAGATTTAGCATTGCGATTTTTGAGAAGGAGAGTTCAGAAAGGTGCATTTTTTGCATGGCCTGGAAGACATTGCAACTGGAACGTGGAGAAAATTAAGCAATTTGGGATTGTTTGGGTTTTCTAGGGTTTAAGAGAAGAGAGGATGATGACGGAGAAAGTAAGTCGTAGCAGTGGGATTCATTGGGAATTTCACTGGGGCGGTGGGCGGTGGGAACCAGCGGCGGCAGATGGGGTAGGCTCAGGCTCGGGCTCGACCTCGGCGTGTGTCAGGTGCGCTCGGGCTCGACGAAGGTGGCGGGCTGCGGAGAGGCGAGGCGGGGGATGGGGTGCACCGCGGAGGGGTAACGATGGGTTAGGAGGAGGATGGGTTGGGGTTATTAGGAGACAGGGGGCGGATGGGGTAAACCTGGGGGCTGGGGCCTGGGGCCTGGGGTACGAGAGAAGAGTTTCTCCTTTTTTTTTTTTCCTTCCAAAAAAACGGGCCGGGTCATAATTTGGATTAGGTCGTGGGTCTGGGTTGGGTTTTGGGATTTGTCACGTGGCATCTCACGTGACGCACCGCGTTAGCGCCGCGTCAGTCCAGTCAACCCTCACTCCAGGGACTAAAACCTAATTTTACAATTTTGCAGGAACTAAAACTTTTATGCAGGGACTAAAACTAAACTTTCAAATTTTACTGGGACCAAAAACATAATTAACCAGTTTTTATTCCTAATTTTACTCCTAAGATAATAACTAGATAAATACTAATAATTAAAGATAAATTAATAAAGATAAAATATATAAACTAGTTGTTTTCTTATCCTTCCTAGTATAAGAAATCCTGCACTAGTCCTGATTTTAAACTCCTGGTGTTTTTCTCGAGTTTTGATAAAATTTTCAGTTTCCATGCTAGCTTATAATATTTTATGATGTACCTCTTATGCAGGATTTACACCGGAATCAATGCAAACCCAAAACCCAAATTTAAAAGTGGAGCATTATTGGAATCAACTGCCCTGAATGTTGATCAGACGAACATTTCAGTGCCGAAATTAAAGCTGACCCATCAAGTGCTGCATTGCCATTGGCGTGCTCATTAGCCTTGTCAACCGCCACAAGGAAACCGTCAGGAAAAGGCAGCAGTTGTTTTGATCCACATTATCGCGATAGGTCGCTTGTTGGTTGTCGGGTTACATCACATATCGCGAGATTTTGAATATTTCGCGATCGCAGATTTTTATTGCTGATTTTTTTTAATTTATTAAACTTATCTTTAAAAAAATGGTGCGACGTTCCTTTATTATTTTTAAAGTTAAAAATTTACTCAACTTTCAGAAATTTATGTCAAAAATAATTTGATAAAAAATAATTATTACAAAATAAAAAAATCAATAAAATCTATAAAAATGTTTTTTTTTGGATTATAAATCTAAAGCATATCCTTAATACTATATTTTGAAAATAGAGGGGAGGAGAGCGTAATTTATGTATAAAAAGTAACTAGTCTCTTTTCTCTTCTCTTGGGTACGCAGCCTTAATATATGACTCAAAACAAGCGAGACACAAGAAATCGTCTCTGCTTAAAACGAGTAAAAATTTAAAGAAGAAACATATAGTGCACTCGCTGCAAGGCCGACCAACCCTAATCAATTATATAATGGGATAAAGGCCATAGTGAGACCAAACATAAAATAGCAGTGACTTATTATTAATCAGTCTCAAGGATAACACAACTTCCAAACCACTGAAGGGTTGAGGTTTAAACTACAGTAAGTTTTCTAAGGACCAGTTGAACTTAAAAAGAGTTTAATTACCTTAGTCTCTCTCTTTCTCTCTCTCATGATGAAAGTTACTTCCATGCTCGCCACAAACTTCATAAGGAACAAACTACTACTTTTCTTCTGGAAATAAAATCGGAGCGTATTAGACACCCAACGAGATTAAATAGAGACTAAACAAATGGCTATAATATCCAAAACATAACTAAATTGCTCAGCGCAGACCAGTTTCTTGAAAACAAAATTGAAAGAGAAGATGCAGTTTCTTGAAAACAAAGTTGAAAGAGAAGCTTAGCTTCATTACGTTGTCTGCAATGCAAAGAATCAGTTGCAAAAATACAATTGAACCACATTAGAGTTGGAAACAAACTCTTAAATCTATTATAAACCATAACAATGACATGTTTCAATACCATTACATTTCTAATTTATCATTTGTCAACAGTTATGAGCAAGGAAGAAGATCAACTAAAATAAAATCAGATATCCTAAAGACACAGCACATAAACATCACAAGAAGCTACAATAAAATATAAACAAAATAGGTAAAGAGATGCAGCAGCAATATCAACAGTAATTTGATCTTCTTTTATTTCATGATGGTCATTGCTGTAAATGATTTTTGGGTGAGATAGGGGACTCAATAACTTGCTCTGCAATTGTAACCATTTCTTGATATTGGCAATTAGGCATAACCTGATATCAAAAATACATGATTATTTCTTCTTCTATCCTCTCTAATTACCAATTCTAATCTAATTTTATCTGAACACCAAACACAATAACTAGGGATTGAAAACAACCAAGGCAAAACTCATATGACCATATCGCAAAACTTGGCTTCTGGTTCTAAGTTATGTAATTTCTTCCATACTTTGCCGCCAGAGACTGTAGCAAAGGTGATGTAGAACATTCATCAAATTTCAAATTGGCAAGTAACGCAATTTACAGCTTAAATACAATGTCATATTAAAATCTATCTATCTATCTATCTATCAAGACTTCTGTCGTATTAAAAAAAACGTTTAAAATAAATGAGCAACAGTTGCACATGCAAATCACTGCCATAAGAATTGGGAACCAAGCGGGAAAAAACTTTCAAGCAAGCCTTGGCCTTGTATTACTATTCCAAAAATTCTACTAAAGGAAAACTAGTCTGCTAACTCTGCTCAATGGAGTTCTTATTTTGGAATTTTGGACTGCGTGAGATTAGTATAACTCATCCATTTTTTAGGCTGCAGGTTCATGATCTAAAATGGTTTTTGATTCCTAATTCAAGCTTGACCAAGTTTAAAGAAAATTTTGGCACTAGAACCAACAAAGTCACTATATAGTCCATTACTCTAAAAGTTTTGAACAAAAAGTACTAATTAATGATCCACCATCTTTATATGACTCGACAACATTTACAAAGATGAGCAATAGATTGCTAATGAAGCACAATCCATTAGTAAACAACAAAAAATAAATCTTACGCAGTTTATGCGAACAGCAAACTACTGCTCAAATACAAAAAATTGAATTAATGTTAAATGAACCTCATTGCTCCCGGTATATTCCCTTCATCTTTTAGCTTTAAGACTGTCATGTGATCTCAACCATGAATGTTGCTGACTTTTCTTAGAATTTAAAGTAGAATGAAAAAAGATAACCTGGAATTCTCCAGGTGTAGAGACAGGTGTTGATGTGTACCTCTCGCAACTTTCCAAGCATGCCTACCTGCCTGTCACTCCGGCTGTATTGCTGCTGCATGTACTGATGCTTGCACGTTTTCAGCTCTGGATCCACCTCTTGTATATGGCAAATGAAAAGAATAAAAAAATAAAACGAATTAAAATTAATCATTCACAACTATGGAAGTCATAGGAGCTATTAATTGAGCCGTATGTTATGTACAAAATAGATGGCACAAAACACATACTTAGAATAAATTAAAATAAAATAAAACAAATCAAAAAAATGTTGAATATAGATTAAATTAATAAAAAAAAAATTCAATTGCAAAAAACGAAACCAATACATATATGAACAAAACAAACCAACATGTATGAGCAGAAGAAACCATCACCATGATAAAAAATAATAATAATAATAAGAACCAATATACTTTTACTTTAGACAATGAACTGAAGCAAAAACCATGTAAATCTTGCATACTTTTAATAATCATATCATATCATTGTAGAAAGATCAAAGTTAATGAGGAGCTAACTAATTCAATGTATATTAATGAACATATTCAAGCGAATCAAGAAAAAGATAAAATCAAAAAACATATCTAAACACCATAACCCTAAAGCATTTGGGGTCTGTATATATAAAAGGCATGCTAAGCTGGAAGCAAGTTAATCTGCCAACTTAACAAAACCTAAATGAATGTAAAGGGAGAGCTCACCTGGGTATCCACCATGTTGTTCAGCTTGATGCTGAACTGAACGTACAACGCCTAGAGAACAACGATATGTTTATAAATATTAGCACCTTATAAAATGCTTCAAAATTTTCTTTTCTATGATAAAATATTTCTTAAACTACAACAAATAAAACAATAAGAAAAAAAGAAAGAAAGCAATAAAAAATTTCAGAGACCTCGCTATCCCTTTTGCAATCTGAATTACTTTTGTGATGTAGTCAGACTCAAGTGCAGACTTACAGCCTTTAGTAAAAACATAACCTCCTTTCAATGCATCAACCAGGTATATAGCATCTGGAAATGCAAGCTGCAGAAATACAAAACTCAAGCCAAGTTCTATCCAAGATTTAAGAAAATACTTCTCAACAAGAGCATAACCACAAGATAACAAAGGATATGTATCATACCTGCATTACACAGAGAGCTCCATCACGCCACAAGTCAGCTCCCTCGCAGTCAAAACCAATGCGGATCTGCTTCTTAGGCGAGGGTTCCAGGAACTCAACAGGGAGTTGAGATGCAGTGGTCATGATATGAATCAGACCTGGTGTTGAGCAGATTGAAAGGCTTGTCACCTGATCGAAAATTGAAGTTTGCGAAATCAAATTCAGTGACATCGAATTAGATAACAAGAAAACAAGAAAGAAAACAAGAAAAAACCACAATGCAAATTCGTAGATTTGCACAGAAAGAAAACAAGAACACGAGACAATTATTGAGAAGTTCTAGCGTAGTCACACATTTTCTCAGGAAACGAACAGCGGAAACTCGACCAAATAGTAGATTTAGACAAAGAAAACAATCAGAACGGAATGAAACTATTGAGAAATTATCGAATAATTTGCACATTTTCCAAGGAAGCAAGCACAGAAACAAGAATGAAATGTAACTTGACTATACAGTTGATTTATGCGCGCACACAAAAAAAAAAAAAAAACGATCAAATTACTGAGAACTTCTGAAGCAATCACACATTTTCTGAGTAATTAATTTCTTGAGAAACAAACGGCTAAATGAAAAAGAAAAAAAACGAAAGAAAGAAAGAAAGAGATTAAATCCGGAAAGCAACTTGATCAAACATTTAGTCATACAAAAATAAACAAATAAAACGCGATCAAATTATTGACACATTTTCTCGGGAAACAAAGGCAAAAGAAAGAGAAAGCGAATTCAAAATAAGAAAAATAGATTTCGTGAACAGAAAGAGAGAGTAGCGAATACGAACCTGGCTGAGAGGGAGGAACAGAGAGAAGAGGAATGAGAGTGAGAAAGATTGAAGGAGAAGGAGGGCGAGTGGGGCGGAAGAAGAAAACACCATTGTACACCGGCTCACTCTCTCTCTTTTAAAAGGTGGTTTGTTAACTATTATATAATATTTAACGATTGAGAATATTAGAGCGAGAAGTTGGTTAGGATTGTAAATGGAAGAATCTACCGATTGGCAGCTAGCACTGCATGACTCCATTGCTTCTCTGGAAGCTCTCCATGTATAGTGTGCCATCATCCATGTTGTTGATGATCATCATCAATTGGGTCTTCCTTTTTACATTTTTTTTCCGTTACGTGTCAAGTGGGCCTTCTACTATTGGACGAATGAAAGGCGTTTAATACATCAGGAATTATGTTGGTGGAATTAAATACGTGGGGTTAAATATATTTTTAGTTAATGTAAAATTAGTCCCCATCAATTTTGATGTCTTCTACAACTAAATATCAATTTTTAGTTAATGTCAACACTAAGCACAATTTTGATGGTTTATTTTTTATTTTATTTTTTAGATTTAAGCAGTAAAGATCAAAATTAGTCATAAAAATTTTAGATTATATAAATTTGTTAATGAGAAATAACAATCTTCAAGATAACTAAAAAAAAATCTTTAGACGTACCCTAAATTTGTCGAACATACACTATATCTGTATATTGTGATTTTTATTTTTCATAGATAAACTTATTCAATGATCTTTCGTTAAACCTTTAAAATAGGTTAATTGGCCAAAAATTATAAATAAATAAATAAAAGTTTAAATAAGTTTTTGTCCTTAATATATAATTTTTTAAAATTTGCATTTTAATAAAAAAAACTTTGGATTTAGTAACTTTTTTTTTTGTTTTGACCTCTATCATAAATAGGATACAATAAAAGCTGACATAATAGTTGAAATTGTCATGTGCCAAGTGATATATGACTTGCACATGTCACTTGACTCCTACGTAGGACCTGACCAAAAAACCCTATCCATTTACAAATCTTTAAAAAAAATCTCCAACCACCCAATCTATTGACTCTCTCTTTGCAATTATTTTTTTTTCAGTTCCAACATCATTTTGTAAAGAAGAAAAAGAAGGTTGTGTTGTATTCTCAGTTTTTGTTATTATTGATGAATGGTGATAAAGATTGATGAAGGTTGTGTTGACGAGTTACTAATTAGAGTTTTTGTTTCTTCAATTTTTCACTTTAGATGGAAGGCGGTGGTGGCAATGAGCAATGCCGGCAGTTAAGGGGATTAGAGGGTATGTTGGCATGGAGTGGTGGCCATGGGAGGGAGTGATGACCAGTGGTAGCACATTGAAAATCAATGGAGTTGTCACTCATTTTTATCTAAGAAAAACTCTTTTCATTCGAAAGAAACTAGTCCTTAAAAATGAGATTGAATTTGAGAGTTTAATTATGCACAGAAATAATGAAACTTAATCTCACTTCATCCTTATGACATCAACACCCGTCATAAGACGGCTACTTTAATGCATGCTACACAAAAAACAATAACTTAAAAAATCTTTATTTCCTTTTTTAAACTGAAAAGAATGTCTACGCAATTAAAAAAAAAGAACCAAAATGTTTGATTTAACTTGTATTTTTATATATCTTAGGGTGTAACAAGAAACTCAAAACTCAAAATTATGTCTGTCTAAAAAATATTTGTGTGTTGATGTTTTTAATCTATGAAGAAAGTGTTAGCAAATGAAAGGAAATAAAATACAATAAAGAGAACCTTAATTGGCGGACGCATATTATGAGGGGGAAAAAACAATTAAACAAGTATATACAAAGCTTAACCAACGTAAGCCCAAGTTCAAAAAACCCAAGGCTTGAAAAAAGAAAAGAAAACAAAGTTTTGCCCAAAATCAAAATTGATCTCAGTTATGTTAAAAACAAGAAAATGATCAATGATTAAAATAAACAAATAAATAATAAATGACAAAAGAAGTTTCAAAAGAATAATAAATAAAAAAAGTTTAAAAGTAATGAAATGTTTTATTTGCACTTGTTAGAAAACTTAGATAGATTGAATGTAACATTTTACAATGTTAAAAAATTAAGTGCACAACATTGATATTACCTGGATGGTAAATTGCTATTAACCTTTTTTTATGGTTAAATATGTTTTTAGTTCTTCATAATTTCAAATTGCATTTTATCCCTCATAAATTGATTTAACCTACTTCCATGAGGTCAAGTTAACTGTCATATTAGTAGTTACTGATCTAAATAGACAGAAAAATTAAAACCTAACAAAAATATTTATGAGTGATGTTTTTCTAATAAAAAACTTACGAGAAATAAAAAACAAAATTCAATATTTATGGGCGACTAAAACTAAATTCCTTTATATATATATATATATAGTTAATTGAAGTTTTAAACTATTTTATTTTCAACTTTCCTCATCCTTTCAGCTCTCGCATACCGTTTCTCATCCTCTCAGCTCTCACACACTATTTCAACCTTTTTTTTTGTTCAACTTTCGTCATCCTCTCAGCAATCATGATGACGAAGGGTGATCGAGCTTGACGAAGGCTAGACTAGCGAGGTTCCTAAACCCTACATGCAATTAAATAAATAAGTAAGGCTATGCCGTGTGCATCTATCTATCTATATATCAACACCCACGACATTTAACTTAGATTGATGGGCCGTTTATTTTATGTATGTCAGACACCAAATGACAACAATGATGTTAATTTTACTGCTACACATGTGATGGAGAGTAAAACACGTAACATTTAAAAGGTATTGTACAACTGTTGTTCATTGTTTTCATTTTTTTTTTCCTTCTTGATTGATAATACCATAACATTGTATTAGACCATTGTACGATTGTACCATTGTACGCGTTGCTGTAGTTTTTGGGCAGGAAAATTTTTTACAAATTGCATAATATATCAATACATTTATAATCATCAATGTCTGTGTTAATAATCTCAGAGACATTTATAATATCAATATTTGATTATTGATGATTAACATATAATTTAAAGCATTAAACTCTAACACAACATTGACTATGTGTTTCCCAATATTTTTAATTAGTTAAATAATTTGACATGCAATTAAGTCACTAGCTCTGACAACGTCTCATGATTTTTATATATTCTCTAAATTTTGGCTGATTTTTTTTTTGTCTTTCATTGTAAATAAATAAAGATTTGGCACAAGATTTTAATCTCCTCTCTCTCTTATTTGTGATTATGTCTTTTTTTTCATGTGTATTCCAATCAATTAAAAAATTAACAATAATTGTATAGCACTCTCATGTTTATTCTAAGAATAATTATATTTATATTACAATTTTTTTATTTTTTTAGATTGTCTATCTCATATTCAAGGCTTAGCCTTGACTAATCTGGGTCGACTCGAATCGCGCACTTGGCTATGGATTAGGTTATTGATAAGCCTATGGATTTCGGTACAATAAAATGTAAAATGGATGCCAATGATGGCTCTGGTTATACGAATGTCAGGGAGATATATTCTGATGTAAGGTTGATTTTTAAGAATGCTATGAAATACAATGATGAAAAGCATGACATCCATGTTATGGCGAAGACCTTGCTGGAAAAATTTGAAGAAAAATGGCTGCTCCTTTTGCCTAAAGTTGATGGAGAGGTAATTTGTTTTTCCAAAATATTTTCCTTTCTTTTGGATCAATAAAACCTTATAATTTCATAGGTTGTACTTATAGAAATAGCAGTGTTTTGAGTTATCCTATGTGATATTATTCGATTATTTCAGGAGAGGAGACAGTTAGAGGAAGAAGCACATGTGCAACTGGATACAAAGCTGGCTCAAGAAGCCACTTATGCCAATATGGCTACTGATTTAACGGTTATGGTTGGTTGATTATTTTATCTCTAGAACTGTGTTTGAAATCAATTGGTTGATGTTATTTAAGAGTATATAAAATGCTTTATGCCGTCATTACATTAACAACTTCTTGTTTCAGCTGGATGAGGTTGACATGCATTTGAAGAGTCTTAAAGGAATGGTGATGCAAAAGTGCAGGTTTGTTAAAGCAATGGCGATGCAATGTGTTATGTATGCTATGTTTGTTTGCTGTCCTATCATTTTACCTTTTGAGGTTAACTTCGTATTGAAGCCGTGAAACTTACCACAGATTAAATTCAATTAATTTGAAAGAAAAAGTATCCCACATCTTGGCATTGACATCTACTCATGCCGTTGACTCATGCTTTTTTTTACGTATGAAATTTGCAATTGTAATGTGATATAAATTAATGCTGCCTCCTGCATTGTGAACAGTATCTATCTGCAGTTCCCCTTCCAAAGAACAATCTAACATTTGATTGTAATTGATCCTTTTTATACTGCAGTCTTGGTGATTCTTGCAGGTGGAAAGAGGATTTAACAATGCTGAATTGGTGTGCTGAGGGTGTGTTTGTTCTGAGGGCTGTTTATGGTGTTATATTTTGTTTCTGCTGTAGTGCCTAGTTTTTTGTGTAGGTGTGTGGTGAGGGTTTGTTCAGTGGGGTGCTGTTTTCTGCTGGCTGCTGAGGCCCCGTGTTCTCAGTTTTGGTGGGTTTAGTTATTGGGTGGGTGCTCTGCTGTTCAGGGTTAGCATTGGCTAGTGCTTTGGTTTTGCTTTGCTGTGTATCTTCCCTCCCCCATCAGGGTTTAGGAGAGAATTTCTTAACAAAAAAAAATTTGACCCTTTTTATACTTTATCAATTTGTTAGGGGGTTTTTTCTTCCCCTTTTTTTGGGTTCAAGCAATAAGTACTTTTTTCCATTCCTCATTTTAGCATTGCTAACTGTTGCTGACAATCCTGCAGGAAACTTTCAGCTCAAGAGAAAGTTTTGCTCGGCGCTGCTCTCTCAAGATTGTCTCCTGAAAACCTTGTCAAGGCATTGCAGATAGTTTCTGAGCAAAATCCAAACTTCAAACCTACTGCTCAAGAGGTGAACCTTGACATCGATGCGCAGGTCTGTGATGTTATCTACTGCTACTAATGTTTGTTTGTCAACCGAATTTTCAATTTCGCCTTTCCTTTCGTACGTTGTTCAGCGAATCTTGTGCTCTTCTAGCTGCTCACCGTTTTCTAAACTAATCTTATATAGAGCGACTACGGGCTATGGAGGTTAAACGTTTTTGTAAAACGTGCATTAGAAGTTCGGGGAAGAACTACTGAGGGCACAACCGTCAACCACAACAATAACATTGAAGACAAGAACAACTCCAAAAGGAGGAGAATTTTGTGAGTCTTCTTACAAGGACTGGAAATCCATCTGCTTTGTGATTCACTTGTGCAGCATTGGAGGCATTAGTTTAGTTTGATTGAGCAGGTTACTCGAAAAAAAAAATTGACATCCATAAAAATTGACCGAAATGAAAATCAAGAAGGACTAAGTTGGAGATTTTTTTTTTCTTCCTTTTAATAAAGTTTCTTTTTTCCATAAAAAAATACGGAAGTATATACACAAGATTATATCTTCCAGATACAAAGATGACACTAATTCTCAACTAGAAACATCTTGAGAAATTGAAGGTAAATCTAAGTAGAGGCTGCTGTCCAAAGACAACTAAAATGTGTATTGAGTTCTCATTTCTTCTCATAGTAGGATGACATGTTTATCCTTTACAAGTTGTAACTGCTTCACAATCTCTTCAAAAAAATGTGTGAACTCTTGTTGAGTTTTAACCAAAAAACATAAACACTTATCGAAAGATTAAATGTTTCGTACAATATGTTGAATGGCAAATCTCTTATGGACATGGCTTGCCGTTTTATGAATATATTTGATGAGCAACATGAAAAAAAAAAAAGGCTTATTGATTCAGTCAGAGCCTGTATTTTATGTTTTTGTTTTATGCGGATAAACACAAAGCCAAATGCTCACCACTACGAGCCCCTCCCTCGTAGTGGAATGGAAAACCAAATGTCATATGAAATTCTGATGCCATCAAACCCTCGATTATGTAACTTCTAAATTGAGGCTTATCATTACAATACAAGATATCATATACGATTAATCTAATGATATAGTATAAACAAATTGGGGTTCACTTGCTTTAGTAAACTTAAACAGATTTTTTTGTACTTTCTTGCAGTTTCCTCTTAATCATTGACGAAGAAACATAATATACAAAGCCAATGCATCATATAAGCATGTGAGAACCACAAGCAGAGAGATCATTTTATATAAATGTATCAAGACTATCCAAGAGATAAATCACATACATTGAAGAGGTTAAGTTCACGAGGCTCCCACTCAATGGAGTTTGGGAAATGTAGATGTACGTAATGTTACATACTATAGTTGAATGACAACAAATTAAATTATGCAATGCTTACAAGTTGTTGTAGAGGGGTTGGATCTCCTGGTGGCAGTGACTATTATTGATGCGCGACATGAATAAAGCAAGAAAATTTGGTTCTTGCTCATTTTTATAAAAGAAATAGAAAGAAAGATTCACAATTTGCCATCAAGAGGGTTTTTTTGAAAAATTTGTAAAAGATTAGATTTTTTCTGCTTTATTTAGTTCAAAAGTGTAGTCAAACTTTAGAATAAAAAATTAATTATGTATCTTACCTTTTACCGATTTGCTGTTAGCTTTTTTTACACCATTTTACCCATCTGCTATCACCTTATTTTTTTGCAATAGGAAAACAACTATCTATCAATCAGTCGAGCTATTGCTGAGTAGGTAGTGGCTATGCCGTGTGCATCTATTTATCTATCAACACCCACGAGTTTTGTACATGTCAGTGTAGCATTTGATGTTGTATATATTGGATTTGTTTGTATTCCAACTAAGCATTTAAAAGATTTAACTCTTGATTGATGGACCATTTATTTTATGTATGTTAGACACCAAATGACAATGATAATGCTAATTTTACTGTTATACTTGTGATGGAGAGTAAAACACGTAAAATTTAAAAAGTATTATACAGCTGTTGTTCATTGTTTTCATTTTCTTTTCTTGATTGATGATACCATAATACAATACCATAACATTGTATTGGATCAAATTTTCAAACTTTATGTTCTTTAATGTGTAGAAGTGTGGCAAAGGGGGAAAGCCCTACATGTATGTGAAATTGCGATATAGTTGTTTTAAATTTGGGTTGGGGTGGGGTTTAGGTTACATAATTTGGGTGTGCATCCATAATAAATGCACATTGAATGCACACCGGTTTGGTATATGGTGGGTTGTGGTGTGTAACCGTCGGATCTTGTGTGAAACAAAATTGGACGGCTGTTATGTAGGTAGGGAGTTTATGGTGGGTAGCATTTATGTGTGGACGTTGGTATAGGAAGGGGTGTGTCAGTTGGTATTATTTTGCATTTTTAAAAAAGGGAAACAATTAATTAAGGGATGAATTTACGGTTGAGGGCATAGAGAGGAAACCATTATGGTTCAGCCTCTGAGGCTTGAAAAGCCTTGAAAAGCCTAGGTCTTGAGAAGCTGTGTTGGAGCGAAGATGAAGTGACGAACGATGGACGGAACGACATCCGCGGCGGCCGTTTCTGGGATCGGACGCAGTGGTAAGGTAAGTTTATTTGTTGTTGTGTTGAAGGGCATAGAGAGGGGTCTCTCTTTCTCTCTCACTCCCTCTCTCTCTCTCTTCTTGTTCTTCTTCTTCTTCTTCTCTCGCACCATGTGAAAGCTTCTGTGTTCTGTGAAGGTGATTTTCTCATCTGGGTTATATGCAGTTCGTGCGTTTTCTTTTTGTGGGTTTTACATTTTGTTTTGAACCGTGTCAGAAAATTTGTTCCTTTTTCTAAAATTTTGTGTTGAATTGGTGGTTTTTATGATACCCTAGATTCTATTTTCCGCTGACCGTGCACTGTGAATGATGCTTTTCCTATATGACAAGTTCTTTTCTTTCTTTTTTTTGAACAAGAATAAGAATTTGGTTAGATTTCTTTCATTTTGGATTAGGGATTTTGAGATTTTAGGGTTTTCATTTTGCTCCATTAGGGTTTTGCTATGCCGATCTGCTCTCTCTCTCTCTCTCTTTAAAAAAAAACAGATTCTTGAAAGTTTTCTTTTCTTTTTTTCTTGTCTGTGTGTAGATGAGATGAATTTCAGGTCCAGGTGCTGTATGTGACTTGCTTGATTTCAGTTCCACCATGTATGAGGGTTTTTCCTTTTGGGGGGGCTTGTTAGGGTTAGGTTCTATTTCTTTAAGCATGCTCGGTGTTCAAAATTTCAAACTTTTTGTTTTTTGATGTGAAGGGGGAAAGCCCTACATGTATATGAAATTGCGATATAGTTGTCTTAAATTTGGGTGGGGGTGGGGTTTAGGTTACATAATTTGGTCAAAGTCTTTTTTTTTTAAATAAATATTTGTGTTTGTGTGGTCCAGAAGTTTGGGTCAAAGTCTCTCTCTTTGATCGTTGGCTGGGTTTTCTCCTGTGGGGTATGATTTGAAATGGACTATTGGTCTAAGGTCTTCTTCACCAAGTGTTATTGCTTTTGGTTATTTATTTGAGATTGTTGATTTACGTGAAACTTGAAGTGAGCCTCGATTTTACATCAATCACTTCTTTCTACTCCAGATTCAAGCGGATTTTCTGGTTTGAGCCCAATGTTTGTGCAATGATTGTTNAATGAATGTTGCATTACTTGGCTTACAAGCCAACTATTTATACAAGAGTTGTTTGTTGTTTGTTGTCATAACAGCAATAACAGAATAACAACAATAACAGAAAAATTGACCGTTATAATACAAAGGAAAACAATAACTAACTTACTTAACTACCAAGTTAAATAACTAATGAAAATACATTTCATTATACTCTAATAGATCTTAGTGTAGCTGTGTAGGTATTGATACTTTTCAAATGAAGGCTTCGACTTTATTAGTTTAGGTTGAGTTAAGGGCCTACTTAGTCTCTACATCTCAGCTATTCAAAACATAAATGAAGGGTTAAGATTAAATTTAATAAACAATTATATAAAAATTCATATTTTATTTTAATATATTTTTTAATTTTGATTTGTCAGTTTTATCGTTTATAACTTTTGTGATTTTCGTTTCTATCATCTACTTTGCTACCTTACCATTTTACCATCATCTATTTCCCATCGCCGTCCCACCCATTGCATCACCCATCCTGGTGTCAATGTCACCACCTCCTTCCTTTTCACTCCCCTTCATTGTTTGCCTTTTATTGTTGATGCGTCGTTCTTCTTCCTCTTCTTCATTGTTGCAGTACCCAACTCTTGCATCTCCAAAACATTTAATGAGGAATAATATTTACCCTCATCGGATCCCGGAGAAACCACCATCTTGCTTATATAAGGTTAAGTCTTTTGTCACAAATAGTGTATATTTTCTGTTGCAAAATCTGCCACAATAAATAATTTTTCTAGTAGTAGATATTTTCTTTCCCAGTCACCCATATGTCATTCAATCTCCTAGCCAAAATATGCTCTAAGGAGTATGACTCTATTCCTCCATAGAAGATGTAAGAATGACTCTCATAAAAGTTATCTTCTTTCCTATTATTTTTCATTGGTCTTAATTTTTTGAGTTTTCATTAAGATTGTCACCATGTTTTGTTTCATCGCAGCCATATATGCCTCTACTCACAACAGCACCTAATCAAGGAAAGCCATTTGGAAAAAAAAAAGTTGAATTTTTTGTTCTAGTTAATTATTTAGAGATTTGACTTATTTATAGTTTCTAGTATTACCCACATCTTTAATATTTTTCGTCACTAATATTGTTTGAGGTTTGAGAAAGTCAAAATTATGAGCACAAAACGTATTCAATAATATTAAATTTGGCATTATGAGCAAACTATGAAAATTTATTTTCAATAAAAATTTGTTTTTCCTCACCCTAAAAAGCAAAATAGTCTCAAAATTATGAGCACAAAACGCATTTAATAATATATATACACACACTTCTAATTTTCAAATAACTAATGTCATCAGACTCAAGCATCTTATCAAAAATATTACTTGACCATATAAAAATATATAAACATATTTTTATATATTCAAATAGCATAACTCTAATATAAGATGCAGTTAGGTTGCCGATATGGCAAGTGGACTAGTTATCATCGATTTGTTCACTTGGGCTAATGCTTTGATCATTGCCCAAAGGAATTAGGCTTTTGGATTAATGCCAAATGGAAACCCTAGTTGCCTTCCACCCATTATATTTGAACATGATATTTTTTAGACCCCAAAAAACAAAAACAAAAATAGGATATTTTATTGAAAAAAGAGAGGATATTTTACTGGTGATTGAGGGCCTTAGAAGGGGTACAAGATAACAATGAATCATGGCCATATATTATAAAGCATCAGACATTTTTTTTTTTTGAAGTTATCATTTTGCAAAGTCCAAAGTCATCCTTCAAAAATCCTACATTTTCCTGTATGTGAGATGTGATCTAAAGATAAAAGGCAAACGTGATTTTCAATTATGTTTTCTTGTAATAATAGATATGTTATATAAGGACATATGCTATTATTAATAATATATTTTTAATATGAAAATGGTTTAACCATTTTACGTTTGTATATTTTGACACAAAAATCTTATTTAGATTATGAATTGTCTTTAATCACTTTAATCAAAGTCACTTTAATAAGAATAACTTTAATCAAAGTCACTTTAATCAAATAACTTCAAGCACTACAGTGCCTACTTTATAAAGAGTACCACGGCCTTAGTCTTCATCCAAGCTTGCAGCAGTTGATGACAAGCAAATTGATGAAAAGCAAAGTCACCACCCATCTCAACAATATCTTTACAAAAGTTGGATTTTTTTATTTTTTATTTTTTTTAATGAAGTGGTCACCAAAAGTTAGATTGGTCTAAGTAGTTATAGTACTAACTAGTTTCCACAATATTTTTTTTTTATAAAATGGAGAGCACGAATTAAAATGAAGATGATAATATTCTGTAGGGAAAATGAAATATTGTAATAAATAATTGTGAAATCAAAATGAACACATGAATATAATGTTTTAAATATCTTGAAGGCTGGCTAACTCAAAAGTTTAAGTAAACTCGTGGAACTTTAGCAAACTCAAATCGTAAACTCGTAAGAGTTTACATAAGTAAAATAATATGTTATAACCAATATAATTAGGAGCTAAACATGATTAAATATTGTATTCATAATTGAAATTGAATAATGTTAACTTTAAATTAAATTAATGAAAAAATATCATAAAATACACTTTAATGCATGGTACTTAGTTGTTATGTCATACTTTATACTATATGTATATTATTTTATAGTTCAATAAAACATATCTCAATATATATAGTCTAACATAAACAAAGTTAGGTAACAATTTAATAAAATTACAAAATTTGTATATTTTGAGGTAAACTCGTAAGCTAGTAGGTAGATTTTAACCGATAAACTCGCTAGTAAAATTGAGAGTTTACTTAAAATTGTACGAGTTTATCAAAAAAGAGTTTACATAAATGTTAACTCGTTTTGTGTAGTAAAATTGAGAGTTAAATACCATGAATATCTCTATGGCTAATAAAGAGGTTGATTTAAAATTAATAACTAGCTCTCGGTCACACTTATTTATCAAAATTATCCTTAGTTATGTAACCACCCATTGAATTTTCTATGCGAGCAATTTTTTTTAAAACTTCTACAATATTTATTTTTTTAGATCTTCTACAATATTTTGACATATATGTATTAATTATTTTATATTTTTAAGAAAATAATTTTTAACTTATATCATTCTAAAAGTGTTGTACAGACATTTTGATATTAAAAATACATACTTTGTTATATAAAAAAAACATGTTTTTTTTTTCTTGCAACATATTCTTATTTTTTTTTTATACCAATTGGTTCTTGCCAAAAATATATATTTTTCTATAAAACGAATAATCTTCCGTAATTGTTCTATAAATCATTTAATGATATTTTAGAAAAACGGGAAAAATCCATAATGAAAAAAAAAGGTGCCGTAATAAAGAATTTTAGAAGTTGCATAAAAAAATGTTATTTGTACGCCTTAAAAATAACTTCTTAACCATCACAAAAACAGAAAAACAAACATTATTAAACATAGAAAATGAACAATATTAAAATATGTGTGTATGAGCATATAGAAATGTTTGGTGAAAATATTTGTTTCTTGTTTTGTAGAAATACAAAACTACGCGTGCACGGACATGCAAAGATGTTCAGTGAATATATTTATTTTTTTGGTGTCTAATATTTGTTTTTCTATTATATAATTATATTTATTTCTTTGTTGGGCCACTTTTGAAGTGTAAGAATAACGAAACTCAGACATTACTCCTTCTGTATAAATCTTGCCTTCCAGTTTCATACAGAGCAAGAAAAAGATATATTTCATAGGAAGAAACTAATGATGAGCAATTATTGTTTCAAACTTTGTTATGCAATACTTGTGCTGCTTGTATTGTTGTATGATGCAGCTGGAGACGCGACGTGCATAGAGATGGAGAGACATGCACTCCTCAGCTTCCAGCAAGGCCTCATTGATCGCTGGGGCATACTGTCCACGTGGAGGGACGATCACAACAATGGAGATTGCTGCACTTGGAATGGAGTTGAATGCAACAATGAAACAGGTCACGTGCTCAAGCTTCAACTTCGTGGCTTGTGTAGAAATTACTTGATAGGTCAAATCAATATCTCTTCATTGATTCACTTGCAAAATCTTGAACATTTGGACCTCAGTTACAATGATTTTTATCGCAGTCATATCCCTGAGCTCATTGACTCATTTGCCAAGATATCTCAACCTCTCATCTTCTGAACTTGTTGGGGGCATTCCTTTTCAACTTGGAAACATCTCAAGGTTGGAGTATCTTAATCTCAACTATAATTATCTTGAAGGAGTAATCCCTCCTCAAATAGGGAAGCTTTTGAATTTGCGATATTTGGATCTGGGCAACAATCATTTTCTTGAAGGAGTAATCCCATATCAACTTAGAAATTTGGGACAACTACAACATCTTAACCTTGGAGATGAATCTTTTCATTCTGGAGCAATCCCTTTTCATACAGGGGATCTTCCAATGTTGCATACTCTCATACTTGGTGGTAGGTTTGATCTCAAAACTAAAGATATAGAGTGGTTATCTAACCTCTCTTCTTTAACAAGTCTTGGCTAGCTTGAGTTCATTGCGTCTTCCTAACCACTCTCAACAATGACTTCAAATGATCACTAAGCGTATTCCAAACTTGAGGGAGTTGAGGCTAACTGATTGTAGTCTTACTGATAATGATGTTTCAACTTTGTTTGTTTCCCAATCCAACTTTTCCAATTCTCTTACCATCCTTGGTCTCTCTTATAGTATGCTGACATCATCGACAATTCAATTGTTGTTCAACTTTAGCTTTAATCTTCGAGAACTTTACCTTTCAAATAATAATCTTGTCTTGTCGTCATTTCTTGATATTTTTCCAAACTTTCCTTCTCTTGTGATCCTTGACCATTCTTATAATAATTTGACGTCGTTAATATTTCTAGGTAATTTTAGCTTCAACTCGAAACTTGAAGAGCTTGATGTACAAAATTGTAGTCTTACAGATAAGAATTTTCCTGTGTCATCTGCTTCAATTATGAACTCTTCATCTTCTCTTGTCAGTGTAACACCCTAGCTAACTGCATACCCTCGAGTAGTACGCAATGCTCACTAGGTTGTTAATCACTTGGTGGGAATACTTATAGTCCCTTATTACTTTTTTGAAAATACTTGATTGAGGAAAATATGGACCAATTTAAAACTTTGTTACTGAGTGCTTATTTACAAAATATGAGCCATGTGTGAATCACAGTATATAAGACAAACGATAGGACTTACGAATATTCATTATCCTTAGTCTAGGCAGTTACATAATCAATACATGGTCCGTCACAAATGAGTACAACAAGTCACATAATATTATAATAAAGTACATATACATGTCATAATCATCCATATACATAATAAAAGTTCATCTATCGTATAACCA
>QANU01005318.1:70314-94331 GCA_003254905.1 Nissolia schottii
GATAAAATAATAACATCAATATGACTCCCCTTAAAGCATCGTTAACGCAACTTACTAATTAGCTGCTAAGACATTATTCATAGATTTCTAATATACTAGCATAATGATCACAGTTGTTACATCATATGTTATGTTATATTTAATGTTTAAGTTACGTAATTTAAGGTTTATCGTTATACGATTTAAAACACTAATCTAACCTTAGACAGCAAATAAATAAACACATATAGATTTGTGAATACTATATAGTTATGAAATAAAAATGGTAACCATATAATATTTGTAATAAACTCCAAAGCTACAGCAAGATAAAATGCCAACAAAAACATATTGTAACATTTTAACGTTAGTTCATTGTTGTCTGATAAATATATAATTGATATGCTCAACATGGGTAATTGTAAGAAGATTACAAAATCTGTAGGAATATTGTTATAAATTACCTAAAATAAATAGAATAACATTATAATATAAATTTGTTGTATTGTATATGACTAAAGGCAATAATATAAAGTTTATAAGAGTGACATATGATGTTAGTATAAAACGTGTGTGTAAATTGTATATAAGCAAAGAATATATAATGATAATATGATGATGTATACTGATATGTGTTCATAATTGTCCGCAGCGTCAGTTTGACGCTTCGTAAAATTTTGAGTTTCCTTTGTTAATGAGACTCCCCGCACAACTCCAATACACACAGTTATATTTTTCTAACTTTAAAATTATGACAAATTGTCCAAGCATCATAATAAGCATATTTTTGGCATAAAATCTACTAAGTTGGTTTTTCACATATCATACATATAACACATAAAATTCATCAAGGTGATGAATAAGTCAGGATTATCCACAAATATAATTATATTTTTCTAACCTCAAAAATGTCTAAAATCATCTATGCCTCATAGTAAACATATTTTTCACATAAAATCTACTAAATCAATATCTCAGATATAAGCACATAAAGCAACATAAATATCCACATAGACAGTGGGTTTAGGGTTACCCACCTCCAAATCCAGTTTGGAAACGGTAGAAGTGAAGAGAAAAATATTCTCGTCGCGTTGGTGTGTTCCTGTTATTTTTCCTGAGTCCCGCAGCGTAACCGCAGTGTGCACAACCGGAATCGAAACTTATGAAAACTGAAGAAATTTGGGAGATGGATTTGGAGACAATGAAGTCTCGGAAGGTTGGCTATTTGTAGCCAAAGTTTTGGCCTAAAAAAAGAAAGAAAAAAAAGAAAAATTAAAAGGAATAAGGTGGCCTTAATGCACCGAATGCATTTGGTCTTTGTTTCCTTAAATGCTTCAGAAGCATTTGAATTTCCTTCCCCTAGACCATTGACTATGTGGGTTAAGTGGTTAAAATTTGGTTTTGAAATTTTTTGATCATGTTTAATCACGTTTGCCTGTGTACGGATATCCTAAAAATATTCCGAGCACATAGCCGTGATCTACTAATTTTCCTGATCATAGTGGTATGTCAGATTAAGGTATTCGTGAATATTTCTCTGTGAGAGTATATTTTACGGATACCTTTGGGACCTGACGGAATTTTCTATTTGGCCAAAAATTGACAAGGACCTTGCGGCATCTCGCAAGAACATGAAACAATTATTTCGACTGGCGTTTTAAGGAGATAAGTCTTGTAAATAATTTTTTTCAATCCAAATAATCTTCCTTAATGTACTTTTAATTAAGCAAAATTAGGATTTAAGCAAAATCTTTATAAGGGGAAAATTCGGGATGTTACAGTCAGCCTTTACCTATCCTCTAACTTGTTGACATCATCAGCTATATTCCATTGGCTTTTTAAATTCACCACCAATCTTCGCAACCTCATACTTTACAATAACTTGCTAGAAGGTCCGATTCCAAACAATTTTGGCAAATTAATGAACTCTCTTGAATATCTCAACCTTAGGAATAACAAAATGCAAGGTGAGGTTCCAGCTTTCTTGGGGAATATTTGCACGTTGCAACAATTGGAATTGTCAAGTAACAATTTCAGTGGGGACATTTCAAGTTTCCTTCAAAATTCTACTTGGTGCAACAGACGCATATTTCATACTTTGGACTTATCCTATAACCGGATTACTGGCACACTTCCTAAAAGCATTGGATTGCTATCAAAGTTGGAGTATCTGTTCCTAGCGGGGAATTCTTTGGAGGGTGACGTCACGGACTCGCACCTCTCTAACTTTTCCAAATTAATTTACTTGGACTTATCGGACAACTCGTTATCTCTAAAGTTTGTCAAAGAGTGGGTTCCTCCTTTCCAATTAGTAGAATTGAATCTAGCATCTTGCAAGTTGGGTCCTTCTTTTCCAAGCTGGCTCTACAGTCAAAGACATTTAGAGGTTCTGGATATTTCTAATACTAGGATTAATGGCTTTGTACCGAACTGGTTTTGGTATAAATTGCAATATCTTTATAGTACATTGAATATGTCTCACAACAATTTGATAGGTGCAATTCCAAATTTACCAGTAAAGCTTCAACATGGAGTATCTATAGTTTTGAATTCAAATCAATTTGAGGGTGTAGTTCCTTCATTCTTGCTACATGCTTCATCATTGATTCTATATGAAAATAAATTTTCAGATTTGTTTTCACTCTTATGTGACAACAACACTACCCGAAGCAGCTTGGGCACTTTAGTTTTATCTTGGAAGCTCTGGTTTTGCGAAACAATAGTTTGATTGGAGATATACCTTCCACTTTAAAGAATTGCACCAATTTACTTTTGTTAGATGTGGGTGAAAATTTGTTGTATGGACCAATACCCCCGTGGATTGGACAAAGCCTGCAACAATTGATTGTCTTGAGTATGCAAGGAAATCGCTTCTTTGGAAATCTTCCTGAGCAACTTTGTTACTTAAGGCAAGTTCAAGTGTTGGATCTTTCAAGGAATCATTTATCAAATGGAATTCCACCATGCTTGCAGAATTTCATTACCATGTCTAAAAAGAGGATTAACTCAACTGAAGCTCAAAGTCATATATATTGGTACAATGCTACTTACTATAAAACTTATGGTCAGTACAATGATTATGAATATATCCTTGACATTAAATTGATGTGGAAAGGCATGGAAAGTAAGTTCAAAGATCCAGAGCTGCGTCTTAATAGCATCGATCTCTCGAGCAATCATTTAACTGGTGAAATCCCAAAAGAGCTTGGAAATTTGGTTAGATTAGTTTCTTTAAATTTATCAAGAAACAAAAATTTATCAAGAAACAATTTAAGTGGAGAAATCCCTTCTGATATTGGAAATTTAACTTCACTAGAATTCCTCGACTTATCAAGAAACCATTTATCCGGCATAATTCCTGTAGCTCTTTCACCAATCGACAGTCTGGGAGTGTTAAACTTGTCATACAACTCTCTCTCCGGTAGAATCCCACTTGGAAGACACATGGATACTTTTGATGCCTCTAGTTTTGAAGGGAATGTTGATCTTTGTGGTAAACAACTTAACAAAAGTTGTCCTAAAGACATGACACCAGTTGTAGAGCCTGATGGACCATCAGCACATGATGAAGAAGATGAAGACAATTCAGCCTTTTATGAAGCATTATACATGAGCCTGGGCCTTGGATTTCTCACAGGCTTTTGGGGCTTTTTGGGGACAATACTTCTTTGGAGGCCTTGGAGAATTGCTTACATCAGATTCTTGAACAAATTGATAGATTTCATATATGTAATGTGAATGTGGCTAAGTGTTATAGGTTACTCAAAAACTAGAAGGTACGTACGTAATAACTTGTTTACATAATTTATTTTTCTTGCGTTATAGTTACATCAGTTTAGAATATTTGCTTCTCATAACCGACTGCATTTGATTGTATTTTCTTTTGTTGGACTGTTACATGGTTTTGTAGCAATTGCAGTTGCTGGGTACCACTGATCAAAGAAATTGACAAGAGATTAGTGATAAACTTCCTATAAGGTGTTTATTGATATTAAATGTTAGTACATCATTAAATGGCCATATTCATATACCTTTTCAATTTCATTATTTGATGATTAAAAATCTGCAATCTTAATTTTATTTTCCATAACATGATTAAAAATTGTTGTTCTTTGCAGATGAGCTACTACTCACTTTGGTTACTACAAGTGCTAGAGCGTTCCATGACTTTGTAATAAAATATTTCGTCTAACTTATATAGGGTTACAAAAATACTATATGATGAAAACTTGTGTAACGTGAATAATTTGTGTAAACTGAACTATAGAGAATAATGAAGTCTTTTTGGTATTTTCTCCATTTTTGTATGAGCTTACAATTGAAAAGAATAGGATAAGGATAGTGCTCTTTCCTAAGGAAGGAGATGAACTAAGGGAGAGAGGAGAGAAATCTTAGAAAGAAGTAGGATCATACAATAACAAATTACATACCCATCTAATTCAATTCTCCTCCTATTTATAATATCCTAGACTCCCCAATTGGAGTAATTGGGTTATTGGGTCTATAACTCATTCCTATTCGTTACAACTTGATACAGGTTTATTACGTAATACTTGTGTGACGATATTATTATTTTTGCTGTAAAGCAGGTGATATTTCTTTTTCATATATTATGACACTAGTGATATATATACAGATATTTCTACCTTAAATAATAACGCCACTAGTTGCCACATCTAAGACTAGTACCACCAATCTGTATGCCAGATATTGTTAAGAGATATTCCTGTATGTGTTGGTTGGAATTAGTTATTAGTTAGTTGCTTATATTGTTAAGCCTTTGATTTTATTTTATTTTTATTAAAGGGGGCTCAAATCAGAAAACATGATGACCCAAAGAAACCACAATGCTTATATGGTTAAGTCTTTGATATTGTTTTTGAGTTGGGTCTTCTCGATATTTGGAGGCCATAGAACTCGTTGACGAACAACTTTAATTTGACTGTTGTTTATATCGGCAATTCGATTCACCTAAGATTCTTCATTTGGTTGAGATGAGAGCTGTGGAGACATTTGATGAGGAGCTATAAACTTTGGTCGTCAACTATGTTTTAACTTTTTATGTTTGCTTTGTATGAACTTTGTTACGGTTTATGTCATTGTATTTTCTCATTTCTTAGTAATTGTATTGTAATTTCATTGTAAGTTGGGCATGCTAATCTATGCCATTGTGTTAGTTGGTTAGGATTGATCACTAGTTAATTGCTTAATTATATAAAGCTTGTGATCACCTCTTATATTAACTCACTTTTTCACATTTCTCTAATTATATTCATTAATTTTAATTTCATCCCTTCTTTGCCCTACTATGGATTTTCACATATATCACACAACAAAATGGGGGTAGAAAAACACATAAGCTGATAAAAGATAACAATGAATAATGAAAATATTGCCCACATATTATAAATCATTAAACTGACCTTTTCGAAAGTTATCATTTTTTTAAAAGTCGAAAGTAATCTGTAACACAATATTAATCTCTTATATCAAGAAAAATAAAGATCGACGAAATGCAGTATAGAAATCTACAATTCATATATTAATTACAAGTAAAACTGGATATACGGATAATGACGGGCAAGTAAGATAACCTATTGATCCATCGACTCCTTGCTTTCACATCTGTAATGGAAATAAGGAATTGACATCAGTAATTATGAAGTGAGATAAGAATTTAGAGAAGCCAAGAGATGAAAAAGAATTCCATAATATACCATTTTTCCCCCATAATTCCTCTTTGCCCACCTTACTGCTTATATCTTGATCTTCTCTTGTTTGGGCTGCAACCAATAGCCCAATTCTAAATTGTATTCATTACATTACCTTTTCCTTAAAAATTGATCTTTTGCTCAAGTTCAAGATTTTGCATAAGGTAGTAGCATCAACTTGAAGCTTTAGATGGGGGGAGCCCATTGATAAAGTTGTAGTGTAAGTAAGCATTAATAAAGACTCTCTTCTTTGATATTTAATGATTTTCAAAGCACATCTAACTGATCAACAAAAAACTTGGACTAATGCTTTGATCATTGCCCAAATTAGGAATTGGGCTTTTGGATTAATGTCAATCAACCTTTGAAATTAACCGCATGTATAATTTTTTTCCTTCCAATACCCAATTACACAATTGAATAAGATAGATTAGAGGTGATCCTATATGTGATGTGATTTCGTTTTAACATTTAGTAGTGGCCTATGTTGTTAAAAACTCAGCCTCACCTCTCTTAATTATGATATAAGTTTTCACCTAAAGGATACACTAACTTCTATGACAAATATTGACGATACGTAATATAACTATATATATGTACGATACTATATTTTCATTATTGCATGCCACATCGGCCTCCTTCGTTTGAAAATAATTATATATAATGATGTTTGAAAATTTGAGATTAGGAGCAAGAAATAATTAAATGCATTTCGTGAAGAAAATTGATTAACAGGTAAAACGGAGAGCAGTAATCGAAATGAAGATGATAATAATAATCTGAAAAATCTAGCTCGAGT
This sequence comes from Nissolia schottii, assembly GCA_003254905.1. Classification (NCBI taxonomy): domain Eukaryota; kingdom Viridiplantae; phylum Streptophyta; class Magnoliopsida; order Fabales; family Fabaceae; genus Nissolia; species Nissolia schottii. Next base: position 76,804 of record QANU01005318.1, read on the forward strand.
GAGTGACATGCATTACTTGGAAGTTTCACACCACATGAATATTGATGTAACTTATATGATAAAGTATTAGCTAGAGAAGACTTAGAATTCCAAGTCTTCCCACAAGCTTCAAATTTTCCAATTTTGATCTGACTGATCACTTGCTTAATTTTCTAACGTGAGAAACGGGGTAGAAAAAGCATAGAAGATAACAATAAAGCATGTCCATATATTATAAATCATTAAACATTTCTTTTTTTTTTTTTNTTTTTTTTTTTTTTTTGGAAGTTGTCATTTTATAAAGTGTAAGTCATCCTGCCTCTTCTTATACGCGATGTGATGAACAAGTACAAGCGGTTTTCTTTTCAATTGATGTTTTCTAACAGTATAATAGATCATATATACATCTATATATATAGACACACACGAACATACGCTATTACTTATAATATATATTTTAAACAATTGATTATGAAAAGGTTTAAATAACCTGTGTTTGTGGATGAAAATATTATGGATGATATTAATCATTACATGCATAACAATTTTCTTACCTGCTACGTACTTATTGTCAATATATAAATCGCACCTTGTATTCAATTTTCTAATTTGATTTGATATGACTTGCTTAATTTTCTAGCCTAACGAATGGGGTAGAAAAACACATAAGCAGATAAAAGATAACAATGAATAGTGGCCACACATTATAAATCACTGGACCTTTTCTTTTGGATGTTATATGTTTTTGAAGTCCAAAAGTCATCCTTCAAATATACCCTGCATTTTCTTACGTGCACATGTGATATAAGATGAAGACTTAGAAGCGTTTCTTTTGTCATAATAATAGCATAAAAATGTTACATGTACACCCAATTTCATACACTCATACATACACCATTAATAATGCACAAACTTTATTCTTATGAGTGTACAAATATTACAAATTTGTAAATGATACTCTCAATTATACTTAATTAAGTGCACAAACATTACATGAGTTAAAACACAAACTTTATGTATACAAGTACGAGGTGTATGTATGGTGTATGATTTTTGGTGTACGTGTAGCAGAACTCATAATAGTATAAGGACATATGCTATTATTAATAATATATTTTTAAAATTGATTATGAAATGGTTTCACCAAGATATATAATTTAGATAATAAATATTAGTAAGTTATGTAGAATTGTTTTAATGTAAATTTTTTAAAATTTTTCAAAAAGTTATATATTTTATTGAAGTTTCTATGAAAAATGGTAATAAATAATCGTGAAATCAAAATGAATACATGAATATATTGTTTTAAATATCTCTAATATTAGTACGCGACTAGGATAGATCCAAATTAGTCAAGGCAAAGCTTTAGGATCGGACATGCAACCAAAAAAAATATCTCTACTATTAATAAAGACACTGAGTTAAAATAATTATCTTTTAGGTCACATTTATTTACCAACATTTTTTTTTGTTATGTAACCACCCATTAAATTTTTTATGTGAGCAAATTTTATTTTAATACTTTTGCAATATTTTGACATATATCTATTAGTTATTTTATATTTTCGGAAAAATATCGGTTAACTTATATCATTCTAAGCTTCAGTATTGTACACATATCGATATTAAAAAAACATACTGTTTTATAAAAAAAATAAAATAAAAAAACGAGCTTTTTTTTTATTGCAACATGTTCTCATTTTTTAATTTTATCTCAGTTGGTTCTTGCCAAAATATATATATATATATATATATATATATATATATATATAGTTTTTCAATAAAGCGAGTAATCTTACGTAGTTGTTCTATAAATCATTTAAAGATATTTTAGAAAAATGAGAAAAATCACTAATTAAAAAAAAGGTGTGCAATAAAGAATTATAGAAATTGCAGTAAATATTCTCATACATTATTACTCCTTCTATATAAATCTTGCCTTCCAGTTTCATACAGAGCAACAAAAAGATATATTTCAGAGGTAGAAACCAATGATGAGCAATTATTGTTTAAAACTTTGTTATGCAATACTTGTGCTGCTTGTATTGTTGTATGATGCAGCTGGAGACGCGAAGTGCATAGAGATGGAGAGACATGCACTCCTCAGCTTCCAGCAAGTCGTCGTCGATCACTCGGGCATACTGTCCACGTGGAGGGACGATCACAACAATGGAGATTGCTGCACTTGGAATGGAATTCAATGCAACAATGAAACAGGTCACGTGCTCAAGCTTCAACTTCGTGGCTTGGGTAGAAATTACTTGATAGGTCGAATCAATATCTCTTCATTGATTCACTTGCAAAATCTGGAACATTTGGACCTCAGTAGGAATACTTTTTATGGCAGTCATATCCCTGAACTTATTGGCTCATTTGTTAAGTTAAAATATCTCAACCTCTCATTTTCTAATTTTACTGGGGGCATTCCTTTTCAACTTGGAAACATCTCAAGGTTGGAGTATCTTCATCTCAACAATAATTATCTTGAAGGAGTAATCCCTCCTCAAATAGGGAAGCTTTTGAATTTGCGATATTTGGATCTGGGTGACAATCATTTTCTTGAAGGAGTAATCTCATATCAACTTAGAAATTTGGGACAACTACAACATCTTAATCTTGGAGGTGAATCTTCTCTTTCTGGACCAATACCTTTTCATACAGGGGATCTTCCAATGTTGCACACTCTCATACTTGGTGGTAGGTTTGATCTCAAAACTAAAGACATAGAGTGGTTATCTAACCTCTCTTCTTTGACAAATCTTGGCTTGAGTTCATTGCGTCTTCCTAACCACTCTCAACAATGGCTTCAAATGATCAGTAACCGTATTCCAAACTTGAGAGAGTTGAGGCTAACTGATTGTAGTCTTACTGATAATGATGTTTCAACTTTGTTTGTTTCCCAATCCAACTTTTCCAATTCTCTTACCATCCTTGATCTCTCTTATAATATGCTGACATCATCGACAATTCAATTGTTGTTCAACTTTAGCTTTAATCTTCGAGAACTTTACCTTTCAAATAATAATCTTGTCTTGTCGTCATTTCTTGATATTTTTCCAAACTTTCCTTCTCTAGTGATCCTTGACATTTCTTATAATAATTTGACGTCGTTAATATTTCTAGGTAATTTTAGCTTCAACTCCAAACTTGAAGAGCTTGATGTAGAAAATTGTAGTCTTACAGATAAGAATTTTCCTGTGTCATCTGGTCCAATTATGAACTCTTCATCTTCTCTTGTCAGCCTTGACCTATCCTCTAACTTTTTAACATCATCAGCTATATTCCATTGGCTTTTTAACTTCACCACCAATCTTCGCAACCTTGGACTTTACAATAACTCGCTAGAAGGTCTGATTCCAAACAATTTTGACAAAGTAATGAACTCTCTTGAATATCTCGTCCTCTCGAATAACAAAATGCAAGTTGAGGTTCCAGCTTCCTTGGGGAATATTTGCACGTTGCAAGAATTGCAATTGTCAAATAACAATTTCAGTGGGGACATTTCAAGCGTCATTCAAAATTCTACTTGGTGCAATAGACACATATTTCATAATTTGGACTTGTCTTATAACCGGATTACTGGCACGCTTCCTAAAAGCGTTGGATTGCTATCAAAGTTGGAGCTTCTGAACCTAGCGGGGAATTCTTTGGAGGGTGACGTCACCGATTCGCATCTCTCTAACTTTTCCAAATTAATTTACTTGGACTTATCGTACAACTTGTTATCTCTAAAGTTTGTCAGTGAGTGGGTTCCTCCTTTCCAATTAATATACTTGAATCTATCATCTTGCAAGTTGGGTCCTTCTTTTCCAAGTTGGCTCGACAGTCAAAGTCAATTGAAGGTTCTGGATATTTCTAATGCTGGGATTAATGGCTTTGTACCGGAGTGCTTTTGGTATAACTTGCAATATCTTGATTATGCATTGAATATGTCTCACAACAATTTGATAGGTGCAATTCCAAATTTACCAGTAAAGCTTCAACATGGAGTATCTATAGCTTTGAATTCAAATCAATTTGAGGGTGCAGTTCCTTCATTCTTGCTACATGCTTCATCATTGATTCTATATGAAAATAAATTTTCAGATTTGTTTTCACTCTTATGTGACGACAACACTACCCGAAGCAGCATGGGCACTTTAATTTTATCAAACAATCAAATAAAGGGCCAACTGCCAGATTGTTGGGGACCTCTAAACTCATTATTGTTTCTTGATCTAAGCAATAATGACTTGTCTGGGAGGATTCCGTTGTCCATGGGCGCTCTTGTTAAATTGGAAGCTTTGGTTTTGCGAAACAATAGTTTGATTGGACAAATACCTTCAACTTTAAAGAATTGCACCAATTTACTTTTGTTAGATGTGGGTGAAAATTTGTTGTATGGACCAATACCCCCGTGGATTGGACAAAGCTTGCAACAATTAATTGTCTTGAGTATGCCAGGAAATCGCTTCTTTGGAAATCTTCCCGAGCAACTTTGTTACTTAAGGCAAGCTCAAGTGTTAGATCTTTCAAGGAATCATTTGTCAAATGGAATTCCACCATGCTTACAGAATTTCATTACCATGTCTAAACAGAGCATCAACTCAACTGAAGCTCAAAGTCATATATATTGGTACAATGATACTTACTATAAAACTTATGGTCGGTACATTGTTTATGAATATGCCCTTGACATTACATTGGCATGGAAAGGTGTGGAAAGTGAGTTCAAAGACCCAGAGCTGCGTCTTAATAGCATAGATCTCTCGAGCAATCATTTAATTGGAGAAATTCCAAAAGAGCTTGGACATTTGGTTGGATTGGTTTCTTTAAATTTATCAAGAAACAATTTAAGTGGAGAAATCCCTTCTGGTATTGGAAATTTAACTTCACTAGAATCCCTCGACTTATCAAGAAATCATTTATCCGGCATAATTCCTGTAGCTCTTTCGCAAATCGATGGTCTAGGAGACTTAGAGTTGTCAGACAACTGTCTCTCTGGAAGAATCCCACTTGGAAGACACATGGATACTTTTGATGCCTCTAGTTTTGAAGGGAATGTTGATCTTTGTGGTAAACAGCTTAACAAAAGTTGTCCTGAAGACATGACACCAGTTGTAGAGCCTGAAGGACCATCAGCACATGATGAAGAAGATGAAGACAATTCAGCCTTTTATGAAGCATTATACATGAGCCTGGGCCTTGGATTTCTCACAGGCTTTTGGGGCTTTTTGGTGACAATACTTCTTTGGAGGCCTTGGAGAAATGCTTACATCAGATTCTTGAACAAATTGATAGATTTCATATATGTAATGGTGGCAGTGAATGTGGCTAAGTGTTATAGGTTACTCAAAAACTAGCAGGTACGTACGTAATAACTTGTTTACATAATTTATTTTTCTTGCGTTATAGTTACATCAGTTTAGAATATTTGCTTCTCATAACCGACTGCATTTGATTGTATCTTCTTTTGTTGGACTATTAACTGGTTTTGTAGCAATTGCAGTTGCTGGGTACCACTGATCAGAGAAACTGACAAGAGATTAGTGATAAACTTCCTATAAGGTGTTTATTAATATTAAATGTTAGTACATCATTAAATGGCTATATTCATATACCTTTTCAATTTCATTAGTTGATGATTAAAAATCTGCAATCTTAATTTTATTTTCCACAACATGATTAAAAATTGTTGTTCTTTGCAGATGCGCTACTACTCGCTTTGGTTACTGCAAGTGCAAGAGCGTTCCAAGATATATTATGTAGTACTGTGACTTCGTAATAAGATATTTGGTCTAACTTATATAGGGTTACAAAATTACTATATGATGAAAACTTGTGTAATGTGAATAATTTGTGTAAACTGAACTATAGAGAATAATGAAGTATTTTTTGGTATTTTCTCCATTTTTGTATGAGCTTACAATTGAGAAGGATAGGATAGGGATAGTGCTCCTTCCTCAGGAAGGAGATGAACTAAGAGAGAGAAGAGAGAAATCTTAGAGAGAGGTAAGATCATACAATAACAAATTTCATACCCATTTAATTCTATTCTCCCCCTATTTATAATATCGTAGACTTCCCAATTAGAGTAAATGGGTTATTGGGCCTATAACCCATTCTTACTCGTTACAACCTGATACATGTTTATTACGTAATACTTGTGTGATGATATTATTATTTTTGCTGTGAACCAAGTGATAGTTCTTTTTCATATATTGTGACACTAGTGATATATATACATTTGATATTTCTACCTTAAAGAATAACGCTACTAGTTGCCACATATAAGACTAGTACCACCAATCTGTATGCCAGATATTGTTAAGAGATATTCCTATGTGTGTTGGTTGGAATTAGTTATTAGTTAGTTGCTTATATGGTTAAGCCTTTGATTTTTTATTTTTTTTTTTATGATTAAAGGGGGGCTCAAATCACAAAACATGATGAGCCAAAGAAACCACAATGCTTATATGGTTAAGTCTTTGATATTGTTTTTGAGTAGGGTCTTCTCGATATTTGGAGGCCATAGAACCCATAGAAGAGCAACTTTAATTTGACTGTTGTTTATATCGGCAATTCGATTCACCCTAGATTCTTCATTTGATTGAGATGAGAGCTGTGGAGACGACGTTTGATGAAGAGCTATGAACTTTGGTCGTCAACAATGTTTTAGCTTTGTATATTTGCTTTGTATGAACTTTGTTACGGTTTATGTCATTGTATTTTGTCATTTCTTAGTAATTGTATTGTAATTTCATTGTAAGTTGGGCATGCTAATCTATGCATGCTCCAGCTTGTGGGGGACAGGTAGAAATATTATTGTGTTAGTTGGTTAGGATTAATTACTAGTTAATTGCTTAATTATATAAAGCTTGTCATCTCTTATATTACTCACTTTTTCACATTTCTCTAATTATATTCATTAATTTTAATTTCATCCCTTCTTTGCCCTACTATGGATTTTCACATATATCACACAACAAAATGGGGTAGAAAAACACATAAGCTGATAAAAGATAACAATGAATAATGAAAATATTGCCCACATATTATAAATCATTAAACTGACTTTTTCGGAAGTTATCATTTTTTTGAAAGTCAAAAGTCATCTGTAACACAATATTAATCTCTTATATCAAGAAAAATAAAGAACAATGAAATGCATAATAGAAATCTACAATTCATATATTAATTACAAGTAAAACTGGAAATGCAGATAATGACGGGCAAGTAAGATAATCTATTGATCCATCGACTCCTTGCTTTCACATCTGTAATGGAAATATAAGGAATTGGCATCAATAATTAAGAAGTGAGATGAGAATTTAGAGAAGCCAAGAGATGGAAAGAATTCCATAATATACCATTTTTCCCCCATAATTCCTCTTTGCCCACCTTGCTGCATATCTTGATCTTCTCGTATTTGGGCTGCAACCAATAGCCCAATTCTAAATTGGGTTCATTACATTACCTTTCCCTTTAAAATTGACCTTGTCCTCAAGTTCAAGATTTGGCATAAGGTAGTAGCATCAACTTGAATCTTTGCATGGGGGAGAACATTAATAAAGTTGTAGTGTAAGTAAGCATTACTAAAGACTCTCTTCTTTAATATTTAATGATTTTCATGGAGAATACAAGAATGACTTAAGCAAACACATCTAACTTATCAACGAAAAACGTGGACTAATGCTTTGATCATTGCCCAAATTAGGAATTGGGCTTTTGGATTAATGTCAATCAACGTTTGAAATTAACCACATATATAATTGTTTCCTTCCAATACCCAATTACACAATTGAATAAGATAGATTAGAGGTGATCCTATATGTGATGTGATTTCGTTTTAACATTCAGTAGTGGCCTATGTTGTTAAAAAATCAGCCTCACCTCTCTTAATTATGATATAAGTTTTCACTTAAAGGATACACTAACTTCTATTACAAATATTGACGGTACGTAATATAACTATATATATGGACGATACTATATTTTCATTTAGGACATGCCACATCGGCCTCCTTCGTTTGAAAATAATTATATATAATGTCGTTTGAAAATTTGAGATTAGGAGCAAGAAATAATTAAATGCATTTAGTGGAGAAAATTGATTGACAGGTAAAACGGAGAGCAGTAACCGAAAGGAAGATGATAATAATAATCTGAAAAATCTAGCTCAAGTGAGTGACATGCATTACTTGGAAGTTTCACACCACATGAATATTGATGTAACTTATATGATAAAGTATTAGCTAGAAAAGACTCAGAATTCCAAGTCTTCCCACAAGTTTCAAATTTTCCAATTTTGATTTGACTGATCACTTGCTTAATTTTCTAACGTAAGAAACGGGTAGAAAAGCATAGAAGATAACAATAAATCATGTCCATATATTATAAATCATTAACCATTTCTTTTTTTTTTTTGGAAGTTATCATTTTATAAAGTGTAAGTCATCCTGCATCTTCGTATACGTGATGTGATGAACACGTCCAAGCGGTTTTTTTTTCAATTGATGTTTTCTTACAGTATAATAGATTATATATATGAACATACGCTATTACTTAAGAATAATATATATTTTAAACAATTGATTATGGAAAGGTTTAAATAACCTGTGTTTGTGTATCAAAATATTATGGATGATATTAATCATTACACGCATAACAATTTACTTACCTCCTACGTACTTATTATCAATATATAAATCGCACCTTAATTGTTTTCAATTTTCTAATTTGATTTGATATGACTTGCTTAATTTTCTAGCCTAACGAATGGGATAGAAAAACACATAAGCTGATAAAAGATAACAATGAATAGTGGCCACACATTATAAATCATTGGACCTTTTCTTTTGGATGCTATATGCTTTTGAAGTCCAAAAGTCATCCTTCAAATAAACCCTGCATTTTCTTACGTGTACATATGATATAAGATGAAGACTTAGAAACGTTTTTTTTTTTTTGTCATAATAATAGTATAAGGACATATGCTATTATTAATAATATATTTTTAAAATTGATTATGAAATGGTTTCAGCAAGTTATATAATTTAGATAATAAATATTAGTAAGTTATGTAGAATTGTTTTAATGGAAATTTTTCAAAAAGTTATATATTTCATTGAAGTTTCAATGAAATATGGTAATAAATAATCGTGAAATCAAATGAACACATGAATATATTGTTTTAAATATCTCTACTATTAGCTCGCGAATAGGGTCGACCCAGATTAGCCAAGATAATGCCTTAGGACCAGGCATGCAAGCAAAAAAAAGAAAAATCTCTACTATTAATAAAGACGTTGAGTTAAAATAATTATCTTTTAAGTCACATTTATTTACCAACATTTTTTTTTTTGTTATGTAACCACTAAACCACCCATTTAATTTTTTATGTGAGCAAATTTTGTTTTAATACTTTTACAATATTTTGACATATTTATATTAGTTATTTTATATTTTCGGAAAAATATCCGTCAACTTATATCATTCTAAGCTTCAGTATTGCACACATATTGATATTAAAAAAAATACTGTTTTATTAAAAAAAAAAAAAGAAGCTTTTTTTTTTTTATTGCAACATGTTCTCATTTTTAATTTTATCTCAGTTGGTTCTTGCCAAAAAAAAATTTAGTTTTTCAATAAAGCGAGTAGTCTTATTAGGGCTGCCAAAATGAGCCCGGTCCATTTACCCAGTTAAATGGACAGATTTTACGTACAAAAAATAAGCCTGAAAAAATTTGAAAAAAAAAATTAGACCAGCCCGTTTGGCCTGCGGATCGGCCCGTTTACTCATGAATTTTTTTAACAAAAATTTTTTGAATTTTTTTTGAATTTTTGAATTTTTGAATTTTTTTAAAAAATAAACGGGCTAACGGGCTGCCCGTTTAGGCCCGTTGACCGACCATAAACGAGCCGGATCCTAAAAATATGCATATTTTTTGCTCGGTCCGTTTAGAGCCGCGGGCCTAAATGGGCGGCCCGCCCGTTTCGACAGCCATAAATCTTACATAGTTGTTCTATAAATCATTTAAAGATATTTTAGAAAAATTAGAAAAATCACTAACTGAAAAAAAGGTGTGGCAATAAAGAATTATAGAAGTTGCAGTAAATATTCTCATACATTATTACTCCTTCTATATAAATCTTGCCTTCCAGTTTCATACAGAGCAAGAAAAAGATATATTTCACAGGTAGAAACTAATGATGAGCAATTATTATTTCAAACTTTGTTATGCAATACTTGTGCTGCTTGTATTGTTGTACGATGGAGGTGGAGACGCGAAGTGCATAGAGATGGAGAGACATTCACTCCTCAGCTTCCAGCAAGGCCTCTTTGATCGCTGGGGCATACTGTCTACGTGGAGGGACGATCATAACAATGGAGATTGCTGCACTTGGAATGGAGTTCAATGCAACAATGAAACAGGTCACGTGCTCAAGCTTCAACTTCGTGGCTTGGGTTTAAATTACTTGACAGGTGGAATTAATATCTCTTCATTGATTCACTTGCAAAATCTTGAACATTTGGACCTCAGTTCGAATGGCTTTTATGGCAGGCATATCCCTGAACTCGTTGGCTCATTTGTCAAGTTAAAATATCTCAACCTCTCATTTTCTAATTTTGTTGGGGGTATTCCTTTTCAACTTGGAAACATCTCAAGGTTGGAGTATCTTGATCTCCACCATAATTTTCTTGAAGGAGTAATCCCTCCTCAAATAGGGAAGCTTTTGAATTTGAGATATTTGAATCTGGGCGACAATCATTTTCTTGAAGGAGTAATCCCATATCAACTTAGAAATTTGGGACAACTACAATATCTTAACCTTAGAGGTGAATCTTCTTTTTTTGGAGCAATCCCTTTTCATACAGGGGATCTTCCAATGTTGCACACTCTCATACTTGGTGGTAGGTTTGATCTCAAAACTAATGATATAGAGTGGTTATCTAACCTCTCTTCTTTGACAAATCTTGGCTTGAGTTCATTGCATCTTCCTAACCACTCTCAACAATGGCTTCAAATGATCAGTAAGCACATTCCAAACTTGAGGGAGTTGAGGCTAACTGATTGTAGTCTTACTGATAATGATGTTTCAACTTTGTTTGTTTCCCAGTCCAACTTTTCCAATTCTCTTAATTACCATCCTTGATCTCTCTTATAATATGCTGACATCATCGACAATTCAATTGTTGTTCAACTTTAGCTTTAATCTTCGAGAACTTTACCTTTCAAATAATAATCTTGTCTTGTCGTCATTTCTTGATATTTTTCCAAACTTTCCATCTCTTGTGATCCTTGACCTTTCTTATAATAATTTGATGTCGTTAATATTTCTAGGTAATTTTAGCTTCAACTCCAAACTTGAAAAGCTTGATGTACAAAATTGTAGTCTTACAGATAAGAATTTTCCTGTGTCATCTGCTCAAATTATGAACTCTTCATCTTCTCTTATCAGCCTTGACCTATCCTCTAACTTGTTGACATCATCAGCTATATTCCATTGGCTTTTTAACTTCACCACCAATCTTCGTAACCTTGGACTTCACAATAACTCGCTAGAATGTCTGATTCCAAACAATTTTGACAAAGTAATGAACTCTCTTGAATATCTCGACCTCTCGAATAACAAAATGCAAGGTGAGGTTCCAGCTTCCTTGGGGAATATTTGCACGTTGCAAGGATTGGAATTGTCAAATAACAATTTCAGTGGGGACATTTCAAGCGTCATTCAAAATTCTACTCGGTGCAACAAACACATATTTCATACTTTGGACTTGGCCTATAACCGGATTACTGGCACAATTCCTAAAAGTATTGGATTGCTATCAAGGTTGTGGATTCTGAGCCTAGCGGGGAATTTGTTGGAAGGTGATGTTACATATTCGCATCTCTCTAACTTTTCCAGATTAATTTACTTGGACTTATCATACAACTCGTTATCTGTAAAGTTTGACAGTGAGTGGGTTCCTCCTTTCCAATTAATATACTTAAATCTAGCATCTTGCAAGTTGGGTCCTTCTTTTCCAAGCTGGCTCCACAGTCAAAGTCAATTAGAGAGTCTGGATATTTCTAATGCTGGGATTAATGGCTTTGTACCGGAGTGGTTTTGGTATAAATTGCAATATATTGTTGATACATTGAATATGTCTCACAACAATTTAATAGGTGCAATTCCAAATTTCCCAGTAAAGCTTCAACATGGAGTATCTATAGTTTTGAATTCAAAGCAATTTGAGGGTGTAGTTCCTTCCTTCTTGCTACATGCTTCATCATTGATTCTATATGAAAATAAATTTTCAGATTTGTTTTCACTCATACGTGATAGCAACACTACCCGAAGCAGCTTGGGCACTTTAGTTTTATCAAACAATCAAATAAAGGGTCAATTGCCAAATTGTTGGGGACTTCTAAACTCATTATTGTTTCTTGATCTAAGCAATAATGATTTGTCTGGGAGGATTCCGCCGTCCATGGGCGCTCTTGTTAAATTGGAAGCTCTGGTTTTGCGAAACAATAGTTTGATTGGCGAAATACCTTCCACTTTAAAGAATTGCACCAATTTACTTTTGTTAGATGTGGGTGAAAATTTGTTGCATGCACCAATACCCCCATGGATTGGACAAAGCTTGCAACAATTGATTGTCTTGAGTATGCCAGGAAATCGCTTCTTTGGAAATCTTCCCGAGCAAGTTTGTTACTTAAGACAAGCTCAAGTGTTAGATCTTTCAAGGAATCATTTATCAAATGGAATTCCACCATGGTTACAGAATTTCATTACCATGTCTACAAAGAGCATCAACTCAACTGAAGCTCAAAGTCATATGTATTGGCACAATGATACTTACTATAAAACTTATGGTCGGTACACATATTATGAATATATCCTTGACATTAAATTGATGTGGAAAGGTGTTGAAAGTGAGTTCAAAGATCCAGAGCTGCGTCTTAATAGCATCGATCTCTCGAGCAATCATTTAACTGGTGAAATCCCGAAAGAGCTTGGAGATTTGATTGGATTAGTTTCTTTAAATTTATCAAGAAACAATTTAAGTGGAGAAATCCCTTCTGACATTGGAAATTTAACTTCACTAGAATTCCTCGACTTATCAAGAAACCATCTATCTGGCATAATTCCTGTAGCTCTTTCACAAATCGACAGTTTAGGAGTGTTAAACTTGTCATACAACTCTCTCTGGAAGAATCCCACTTGGAAGACACATGGACACTTTTAATGCCTTTCGTTTTGAAGGGAATGTTGATCTTTGTGGTAAACAACTTAACAAAAGTTGTCCTGAAGACATGACACCAGCTGTAGAGCTGAAGGACCATCAACACATGATGAAGAAAATGAAGACAATTCAACCTTTTATGAAGCATTATACATGAGCATGGGTCTTGGATTTCTCACAAGCTTTTGGGGCTTCCTAAGGCCAATACTGATTTGGAGGTCTTGGAGAAATGCTTACGTTAGATTCTTGAACAAATTGATGTAATGGTGGCAGTAAATATGGTCAAGCGTCACAAGTTAATCACAAACTAGCAGGTAGGCAACTACTTATTTGTGCCTCACTGATTATGTTTATTAAATCTCGACTTAGTGAGCATAGTTTGGTAGGCTTTTATCAATTCGCACTAAATTGATTCTTTTTTGATTGATTATCATCTTCCTTTGTTTGATGATTATCTTATTTTTTTAGCGATTGCAGTTGGTCTTATTATAATTCAGAAAATTGAGTAGCTTATAGATGCATTTCTAATATTTGAACTTTCTATAAGGTGTTTACTGAAATTAAATGTTAGAGCAACATTAAATAATTAGATTTAGATACTTCTTCAATTTCATTTGTTGATAATTAGAAATCTTTGTTTCTTGTTTTTGTTTTTCTATCACACAACTGAAACAAAATTGCAGTTGATTGCAGATGAAATGATGGTGGATGATGAAATGATGGTGGCTTGCAGCAAGTGAAGGGAATCAAGATATATATAAAAGCAGTGTTTGTACTTTGCAATAAAAGTTTAGAGAAAACTTGGTTTTGAATTTTGATTGTGCATGTATTATTGATGCTGTTTCTTTCCTACTTTTGAGCTTGGTGTGATATGTATTTCTTTTTCATGTATATAAACAAAGAGTATTCATTAATGATATAATATATATATATATATATATATATATATATATATATATATAGACACACAGATATATAGCAAGTTCTTTTTCCCTTGAGTAATTCAAGAAGTCTCTTGCTAGTTCAAATGCAGTTAACAAGCTCTGCATGCCTTGTTATAAATTTATAATAACGATAAGTGATCTTATTTTTATTGTGTTATTTTTCATTATATGATCTTGTGTTTTTTCTTTTTCTTTTTTATCAATCAATTTTTATTCTACATTTCCATATGCCACATTTGCCTCACCCTCTATTCACACACCAGTATTTGCAACAACAATGAAGGTAAATTTGTGAGTTTTTTTCTCATGTAGACGTGATTAGGTGAATCCTGTGATAAAAAAAACTGATATAAATCTATAAAACATTAAAGCATAGAATAGATGGGAGAGAACAATACCTGTTGAGCAAAGCACATGAGTAGAAACCAAATTCCAACATCCTCTTGTATCCCCTATTCAGCAAAAGTAGTAAAAGGGGTGTCAGTTTTGTTGGTTATGGCCACGTATTTGAAATAAAACTGGAATTCCATCAATACAACAGTATGTTCTCCTTAACTTCAAACAACATCGAATTAAGAACAGTCAAGTGACTCTAATTGAATCCAAAATTGCATAGAAGAAATAAAATTACCTTATCTTTATGCAGGACAAAAAAGTAGATCGTCTTCAAGTGAGCTGGCAGGTGGTTGTTCTGTGCAAAGGAGGTATGATTGTGGTTTAGATCTCTATTTATTTATATATATATATATATATATATATATATATAAAGGGTAGTTACTTTCAAATTTTAAATCTTTCAGTTTGCTAGAGATAGAAAATAGCTCAAAAGAAGTTGCGGTGTGGCATGCAATGAGTTTATAACTTTTGAGAGAGAAATGAGATTTTAAAAGGGATAAAATTAATATAGACATGGTAATAAAAAAGAATAATGCTAGATAGTTTGTCTTTACACGATAGACTTTGGTGAAAAAAAGCATTAAATTAATTGCTTTTAGTGTCAGCAAATTCACATGCATCTAATATCTGATTATCTATGTAATGATGATCTAAATAGTTATTTTGTGAGTTATTATACTAACTAATGAACAATGAAATAGTTATTATACTTCTATAGTATCAAAGTTAAAATTTTGACAATCTTACTTTAGTTTTATGTCGGACAAACAAAGAGATGACCTTTAAACTTTGAACTTTCATTGCGCGCAGTCAGAATACTTTAAAACTATTGATGAGTACATCTCATCAATATGCTATTGACTATTTTAATTTTTACAAACACAAAAGAGTTAATCTAATATAGTTACATAGTATAGTTGAATGACAACAAATCAAATTATGTAATGTTTACTTTCAGCTTTATGTTTTTTTTTTTGGATTGTTGAAGTTGTGGTGGAGCAGTTGGATCTGTTGGTGGTGATGAATATTATTGATGCACCTCATGAATAAAGCAAGAAAATTTGGTTCTTGCTCATTTTTATAAAAGAAACAGAAAGAAAGATTCAAAATTTGTAATCAAGAGAGATATTTTTTGAAAGATTCGTAAAAGATTGGATTTTTTTCTGCTTTATTTAGTTCAAAGTTGTTATCAAAACTTTAAAATAAAAAATTATAGGTGTTATTTTAAACTTGTACTCAATATAAACTATGTATCTGACCTTTTTACCAATTTGCTGTTAGCTTTTTTTTATAGCTTTTATTGATTGATGGACCGTTTATTTTATGTATGTTAGACACGAAATGACAATGATGATGTTAATTTTACTGCTATACTTGATGGAGAGTAAAGCACGTAATATTTAAAAAGTATTGTTCAACTGTTGTTCATGGTTTTCATTTTTTTTTTTTTTGCAATTGATTGATAATACTATATTACAATATCATACCATTGCATTGGACCATTGTACACGTTCATGTAGTTTTTGGGCAGAAATTTTTTTTATCATCTGACACGTGTCTAATTGAGCGTAGAAATTAAACTTTTATTTAGTGATACTACTCATCTTTTATTAGATATAGGTTATGAGGATCACACCAGAAATGTAAACCATTTTTATCTTTTTGGAAACATAAAAACATGCGATGCGAAACTGTTTTTAATACACAGGTGCTTAAATTTTAAGCTAGTGATTTTTTTTTAAGCAATTGTAATCTTATATATTATATAAAGTTGATAGAATTGCTTAAGTGTTATTTCTTCTTTACTCTATTACTAACCAAATTATTTAATTATATAATTAATTAAATAAAAAAATACAAATTGCATAATATTTCAATACATTTATAATCATCAACGTCTATGTTAATAATCTCACAGACGTTTATAATATCCATATTTGATTATTGATGATTAACGTATAATTTAAAGCATTCTTAAAAGCACTAAACTCTTAACACATCATTGACTATGTGTTTCCCAATATTTTTAATTAGTTAAATAATTTGACATGCAATTAAGTCACTAGCTCTGACACAAGGTTTTACAAACGTCTCATAATTTTTATGTATTCTCTAAATTTTCTTTGATTTTTTTCTTTTGGTCTTTCATCGTAAATAGGTAAAGATTTGGCACAAGATTTTAATCTCCTTTCTCTCTTATTTGTGATTATGTCTTTTTTTTTCAGGTGTATTCCAATTAATTAAAAAATTAACAATAATTGTATAGCACTCTCATGTTTATTCTAAGAACAATTATATTTATATTACAAATTATTTGAATAGAAGATAAAATCATTCACGTTCCATTTATTCTAAAATAAATGGATTTCACTACTTTCTATAATTACACATATTTTAAATTCATAAGTACTACAATTGGAATAGATTTTCTTAAAATATTACCCAATTTAAGAAACAATCCTTCACGTTTCAATTATCTTATATCTTATTTTATATATTCTTATTCTTATATATTATATAAAGGAGAAGTTTTCACCTATTCCCTAAGAGCAAGACATAGAATAAAATTTATTTTGATTGTTGGACATATATTTTATGAATCCCACATGTCTTCTTCAATAAATTATTTTGAAAATACTAAACACACTCTTCCAACACAAAGTCTCTTTCTTTCTTGCACTCTGCAAAATTACAGTTCTGGCGACTTCTCCGAAGTTTCCTGGCGCCACCGCTCTTCGTCGCTGTTCCTTGTGCCGCCTTGATTAAATCGCACAACCGCCGCCATCTGTGCGTTGCCGTTGTGCGGCGAAGCGGAGTGGTTTGCAGGTCCGCGTGTGTCATCTTCGGCGGTGGCGGAGGAAGGTAAGATGATGTTGGGGGGTGCAGCGAAGGGTCACGACAACGGATGTGAAGGCGGAGGCGCAAACGGAGTAAGAAAGGAAGGAGAGAGGGGTCACAAAGATTATATAATTAAAAAGGAGAAAAAAAAAAAA
>QANU01005318.1:94862-180636 GCA_003254905.1 Nissolia schottii
AATCAAATAATATTCTTTGCCTAGCATGCATGCATTGTAACACTATAACACTTGATATTCATGCATATACACATATAGACACAAATATATCCAATAGTTAATCCATCAAGCACATATAGAGAGTTATTAGATATGTTCTCAAAAGGATGTTTCTCATATATCATTGTATGATGAGTAAGCTATATGATTACCATTAAGTTCAATCATACAAGATCGAATGTATTCTATTTAGCATATAACATCCTTTTGTATTCTAATTGTCATTATCTGTTTGTTGTGTACTTTTTGTTATCATCAAGATATAGAACAACTAGGGAATCTATTTGTACAAATATAAGCATATACAATAAGCATAGACAATTAGAACATATTTGTCATCATCAAAACAAATTATATTAAACAATTAGAATAGCTAGGCAAACCTAGTTCCACAAATAATAATTATTTTACATACATACGTTTTGCTTGAAAATAATCGATGACTTCCTAGTTAATTCTTTCTCATTACTCCACAATCTTCTCTAATATCAATTAATTCTATTTTATTTTATTTTTTGCTTTTATCCCATTAATCTAGCTGCACAATTTCTAATACTTCATTCCCCCGTTAACTCATCCACTTCCCCATTTTCACTTCCTCATATACCCTTCCAATTCATTTCCATTGATCTCCATAACTCTCCTTCTTTTTCACTATTTTTTCTGTTCAAGACCTTCTTCATCCCCTCCTTCTTACTCTATTTGTTTATGGTATTTCTCTATTATACTAATTTATGCTTCTACTTTTGTTTCTATGGCTAATGATGCGTGGAGGTTCATCGATTTCTTTCCCTCTCAAGCTTTTTTACTCTTTGTTATGGACTAGAGACTAAAGGTTCAGAAAGCTTTAGCCCGCTAAGGAATGAGGGAGCTCATCTTGCCTAAGGGCTCAATGGGATTTAGCCCACTAAGGAGTAGTGGGAGCTCACCTCACACACTTGAGCTCGTCAGCCCAAGAGGAGAGCTCCACGTCGCACACAAGAGGAGAAACTCGCAACACAGGTCTAAAAGAGAGACCATCCCAATAGGCATTCTCTAGCCCGCATGTTCAAGACTTTGGACCCAATTCGGCCCAACAAGGCTAAAATGGAAGTGACACCTTCTTCTTCCACAATCAGCAAACTGCGTAACTGAATCCTAGATAAGAGAGGAAAGATAAGCCCCTGAGGTAAGGGGAGGTCGTTATTCAAATTCCTTACGTTCTATCTCTATCTAATCGACCTAGCTCACTTATAAAAGCACATGACCCTTAGGTTACCAGGTATCACTCATTCACTCTCTAGAATACTCAAAAACACATGTGCTTACTTGAGCGTTAGAGTGCCTTTGTAGGCACACCCCGCCGCCAATCTCTCACACACGAGGAACCTACTTTAGAGCTTCTATCCAGTTGTGGGAGCTTCCATTCAGAAACTTTCTTCAACCCTCTACTTGTGTTCAAGTGCCTTCGTTCCCTTTATGAATTACTTAGGAACATTGGCGTCGCCTATGGGGAAAACCTGATACCGTTTAATAAGTATCAAACTAACTTTTTTACAGGTGCTCTGATGGAAGCTAATAGCGTCATTGCAAATCCCCTTCCTCCCTAATGTCGGCTAAGGATGCCTTCAAATAGGTGAGGGAGCCAACAATCCCATGAACCTAATCCTCAAGACGGGTATCCATAACAGAGGAAAATGAGGTGGGGCATAGGGAGCCCAATCACCGGCACATCCTTTCCCGGGTGGTCATTCTAGATTCCTGAAACAAAACGGACCCCCATGAGGTCGTCCTAGGGCTTCAAGATCGACCTGAGGAGCAACGCCTCAAATCTTTATAGCAGAGGGATAAACCCCCAAAAAAAGGAGCGGAGGGACCGGGACCAAAAGGGGGTTAATCAGAGACTTAACTCTCCTCGACGTTTGGGCCATCATAGGTCGCAGGCACGATAAAGATCCCCGACACCCCTGCATGTCATAGGAATACGGAAAAGTCCATTTCCCCAGCCCCGCGACAAAGGAGATCCTGTAGGACTCATTCTCTAGGGCATCAAAAATCAAAGCCCTCCTCAACAACAATCACTGGCTCCAACCTGACACTCTTAGAGCTAAATCTAACATGAACGACCTAGTCGACACAGAAACTCTCCAAGGAGGATTAGAGATTTGGACTCTGAAGTATCCATCCACTCTACCCGAACCCTTTTGAGCCACAATTCTTTAGAAAGAACCATACCATCTCAACTTGGGAACCTTTTGAGCTTGTGCGAGCTTCATCTTGAAGGTAACTGTGCCTCAAAATTGACAGTAAAGGTCAGTGGCTATCCAATCTCAATTATTTAACCCATCTTGACTTGATTGGGACATTGAATCTTAACAATTCTCATAATTGGATCCAAATGACCAATAATCTTTCAAAACTAAAAGAACTCAACTATCTGATTTTAATTTTTCTGATCATTTCATTTATTCATTGTGCTCTTCCAAGTTCAACTTTTCTACTTCCCTTTCTCTCTTTGACCTTTCTTCAAAGCTTCATGTCAACCGACATATTCCAGTGGGCGTCAAATGTAAGCTCCAACCTCACTGAACTCGACCTTAGTTATAACCTCTTGGAGGGTCCTGCACCAAATCATGTTGGCGCATCGATGAATTCTCTTGAGCGACTATACCTTGACAACAATGGACTCAAAGGTGGGGATCTCAAACCCTTCATGAATTTCTGCACCTTATCTTCTTTAATGGTGTCCAATAACAATTTGACTAAAGACCTTTCATCAATTCTTCATAATCTATATGATGATTGTGCTAATCGCTCACTTCAAATTTTGGATCTGGGCTTTAATCAAATAATTGGCACATTACCTAACCTTTCAATATTTCCATCTATGAAAGCATTGTCCCTTCAGCAAAATCAATTAAAAGGATAAAATATCTGAAAACATCATTTTGCCATCTCAGTTGGAGGGGTTTTTTTTCTTCCTCTCTATTAGTTCAGATTCCATAGAAGGTGGATGGTGGTTGCGGTTTGATAGAGTTCAGAGGGAGTTCGACAGATTGAGTTTGAGAGATCGAGAGGTTAAGAGGTTAGGGACTTAGGGTTGAGGCCGAGAGGTTGAGAGATCAGAGGGAGTGAAGACTGAATAATAGGGTTAGGGTTGTTGAAAATTGAAATAATAATAATAATCACTATTAGAAAATCATCAAATTGCAACCACTAAATCGATCACTAATAGCCCGAAATCTGTCACTAAATACAATAATGACTGATATTGTGACTAAAATGGTAAGTTATTTATTCGATGATTGCTAAGTATTTAGTGACCGATTTTGTGACTAACATTGAGACCTGTTTCCATTTGTAATTTGTTGACTTTTAGTGACTGACTTTGTGGTCATTACTTATTATAACCGATATTTAGTTACTATTTTAGTAGTAGAATCTTTTAAGCACCGACTTTAAACCAGTCACTAAAGCAGTCACAAGCTTTGTTATTAGATTACTTCCTACTTCCTATCTCACAATTTCTATGTTTCATTCTTAAACACATGATATATGCATTAAACTGATATTATAATTTAAAATTTTCTAAATATTACATTCAAACACAATTTTATATGCATTAATTAATTCAAAAAAATCATCTAACTACCAAATATTTAGTTGAAATAACTAAGTAATATTCCATCTAAATTAAGTTTAAAACAAAAACTAAGTTATATCAATATCCAGTAATCCCAAGCTAAAAGAGTCAAAAAGATTATTAATTCATCTACACCAACTTATAGTAGCAGTTGTTTCCATTGAGAAGAACCTCATAGCCTTTTTCACAAGGGCACCTAAAGGTAAGGCTCAAGCACTTTTTAACCCACTCAACACCAATAGCTTTCTCAGAATGTCCTCCAAATTCACCCTGCAACAACATAAGGATAAAATGTAACACACAAATTTTGGGTAAGTTGCCATAAAACCAAAATATCTAAATAAAGCACCAGAGGGGTTTAGAAGAATATCTTCTATATAGATAACAAAATGACACAAGGGCCAATCATAGTCCAAGATCAAGACTAAGCCATAATCATATATTGCCAGTTACTTAATTGCCAATGACAATGAACCATATAACCCCACCTTCTTCATGAACTACTTTAAGCCAAATGACATTAATGTTTCGTGCAGAAAGCACAACGATAACACTATTTGTATGCCATTTTAGTACTCATAGCATTTTTTTGAAATACATCTTAAAAAAGTATGAGACGAAAGGAACATGAGCTCAACTGCCATCACTCCATCCTATTCCTTTTTTTGGAGCATAAGTGAAATTTTATCCAAAACAGAAAGCCTGAACAGTTGATTTTATAGTTTTATAACAAAGTTATATGGTTTTATATCCTATTCCCTTATCAAGCGTTAACTTTTATGGTGAAGGTTGAAACCCAAACCTTTCCATTTATGCAGTCCCTAACATTGGAAACAAGAAACTTCTTCTCTTTNTATGTTCTCAAAAGGATGTTTCTCATATATCATTGTATGATGAGTAAGCTATATGATTACCATTAAGTTCAATCATACAAGATCGAATGTATTCTATTTAGCATATAACATCCTTTTGTATTCTAATTGTCATTATCTGTTTGTTGTGTACTTTTTGTTATCATCAAGATATAGAACAACTAGGGAATCTATTTGTACAAATATAAGCATATACAATAAGCATAGACAATTAGAACATATTTGTCATCATCAAAACAAATTATATTAAACAATTAGAATAGCTAGGCAAACCTAGTTCCACAAATAATAATTATTTTACATACATACGTTTTGCTTGAAAATAATCGATGACTTCCTAGTTAATTCTTTCTCATTACTCCACAATCTTCTCTAATATCAATTAATTCTATTTTATTTTATTTTTTGCTTTTATCCCATTAATCTAGCTGCACAATTTCTAATACTTCATTCCCCCATTAACTCATCCACTTCCCCATTTTCACTTCCTCATATACCTTTCCAATTCATTTCCATTGATCTCCATAACTCTCCTTCTCTTTTACTATTTTTTCTATTCAAGACCTTCTTCATCCCCTCCTTCTTACTCTCTATTTGTTTATAGTATTTCTCTATTATATCTAATTTATGCTTCTGCTTTTGTTTCTATGGCTGATGATGCATGGAGGTTCATCGATTTCTTTCCCCTCTCAAGCTTTTTTACTCTTTGTTATGGACTAGAGACTAAGGGTTCAGAAAGCTTTAGCCCTCTAAGGAATGAGGGAGCTCATCTTGCCTAAGGGCTCAGTGGGATTTAGCCTACTAAGGAGTAGTGGGAGCTCACCTTACACACTTGATCTCCTCAGCCCAAGAGGAGAGTTCCACGTCGCACACAAGAGAAGAAACTCGCAACACAGGTCTGAAAGAGAGACCAGCCCAATAGGCATTCTCTAGGCGGCATGTTCAAGACTTTGGACCCAATTCAGCCCAACAAGGCTAAAGGGGAAGTGACACCTTCTTCTTCTGCAATCAGCAAACTGCGTAACTAACTCCTAGATAAGCGGGGAAAGATAAGCCTCTGAGGTAAGGGGAGGCTGTTATTCAAATTCCCTACATTCTATCTCTATCTAATCGACTTAGTTCACCTATAAAAGCGCATGACCCTCGGGTTACCAAGTATCACTCATTCACTCTCTAGAAGACTCAAAAACACATGTGCTTACTTGAGCGTTGGAGTGCCTTTGTAGGCACACCCCGCCGCCAATCTCTCACACACGAGGAACCTACTTTAGAGCTTCTATCCAAATGTGGGAGCTTCCATTAAGAAACCTTCTTCAACCCTCTACTTGTGTTCAAGTAACTTCGTTCCCTTTATGAATTACTTAGGAACATTGGCGTCGCCTATGGGGAAAACCTGATACCGTTTAATAAGTATCAAACTACCTTTTTTACAGTTGCTATGATGGAAGCTAATAACATCATTGCAAATCCCCTCCTCCCTAACGTTGGCTAAGGATGTCTCCAAATAGGTGAGGGAGCCAACAATCCCATGAACCTGATCCTCAAGACGGGTAACCTGCATCCATAACAGAGGAAAATGAGGTGGGGCATAGGGAGCCCAATCACCGGCATATCTTTTCCCAGGTGGTCATTCTAGATTCCTGAAACAAAGCGGTCCCCCATGAAGTCGTCCTGGAGCTTCAAGATCGACCTGAGGAGCAACGCCTCAAATCTTTATAGCAAAGGGATAAACCTAAAAAAAAAGGAGTGGAGGGACCGGGACCAAAAAAGCGTCAATCAGAGACATAACTCTCCTCGACGTTTGGACCATCATAGGTCGTAGGCACGAGAAAGATCCCCGACCCACCTGCATGTCATAGGAATAGGGAAAAGTCCATTTCCCCAGCCTCGCGACAAAGGAGATCCCGTAGGACTCATTCTCTAGGACATCAAAACCAAAGCCCTCCTCAACAACAATCACTGGCTCCAACCTGACACTCTTAGCGCTAAATCTAACATGAATGACCTAGTCAACATAGAAACTCTCCAAGGCGGATTAGAGATTTGGACTCTGAAGGATCCATCCACTCTACCCCAACCCTTTTGAGCCACAATTCTTTAGAAAGAACCATACCATCTCAACTTAGGAACCTTTTGAGCTTGCGCGAGCTTCATCTTGAAGGTAACCGTGCTCTCAAAATTGATAGCAAAGGTCAGTGGCTATCCAATCTCAATTATTTAACCCATCTTGACTTGAGTGGGACACTGAATCTTAACAATTCTCATAACTGGATCCAAATGACCAATAATCTTTGAAAACTAAAAGAACTCAAACTATCTGATTTTAGTTTTTCGGATCATTTCATTTATTCATTGTGCTCTTCCAAGTTCAACTTTTCTTCTTCCCTTTCTCTCTTTGACCTTTCTTCAAACAACTTCATGTCAACCAACATATTCCAGTGGGCGTCAAATGTAAGCTCCAACCTCATTGAACTTGACCTTAGTTATAACCTCTTGGAGGGTCCTGCACTAAATCATTTTGGTGCATCGATGAATTCTCTTGAGCGACTATACCTTGACAATAATGGACTCAAAGGTGGGGATCTCAAACCCTTCATGAATATTTGCACCTTATCTTCTTTAATGGTGTCCAATAACAATTTGACTAAAGACCTTTAATGGGCTTTAATCAAATAATTGGCACATTACCTAACCTTTCAATATTTCCATCTATGAAAGCATTGTCCCTTCGGCAAAATCAATTAAAAGGATAAAATATCTAAAAACATCATTTTGCCATCTCAGTTGGAGGGTTTTTTTCCTCTCTCTATTAGTTCAGATTCCATAGAAGGTGGATGGTGGTTGCAGTTTGATAGAGTTCAGAGGGAGTTCGACGGATTGAGTTTGAGAGATCGAGAGGTTGAGAGGTTAAGGACTTAGGGTTGAGGCCGAGAGGTTGAGAGATCAGAAGGAGTGAAGACTGNAGAGCTTGCTTGGAAAGGGTGACACGCAGATCCTGCAGCAGATAAGCCAAGCACTGCAATTCACAAGTGGCACTGCCCAAGGCTCGATATTCCGCCTCAGAGGAGGAACGACCGTGCTCTGCTTCTTAGCCTTCCAAGAAACTAGAGAGCTGCCAATGAAGAAGCAGTACCCTGTCACCGATTTACGGGTATCTAAGCATCCTCCCCAGTCCGCATCACTGCAACCAATCAGTTGAAGGGAGGATGTTCTTGGAAAAAGAATCCCACGACCTGGAGCAGCCTTCAAGTATCTCAGAACTCGCATGGCAGCATGATGGTGTGTCGTAGTCGGTGAGGCCAAGAACTGGCTAAGCTGTTGGCAAGCAAAAGTTATGTCAGGCCTAGTAGAATTAAGGTAGAGCAACCAACCAATCATTCTTCTATACCCTGGAACATCTTCATATGGCCTAGAATTATCTTGATGAAGTCGGACAACAATGTCTAATGGCGTGGAAGCTGGCTTGGATTCCATAGTTCCTGAATCCTGAAGCAAGTCCAAGCAGTACTTTCTCTGGCATATTGCTATACCATGCTGAGATTGGGAGACCTCAATGCCAAGAAAGTAACGAAGTTGTCCAAGGTCCTTGATGCGAAACCTTCTGTCCAAGGTGGCCTTAATTTGCTGAAACTCAGGCAGTGACGTGCCAGCCAAGATTATATCATCTACATACACCAATAAGGCTGTAAAGTCAGCAGATGTGCTCTTGGTAAAGAGGGTGTGATCAGAGGCTGCTTGAGAGTAACCACAGCCCAACAAGACTTGAGTAAGCTTTTCAAACCACTGTCTGCTGGCCTGTTTAAGTCCATAAAGACTCTTCAACAATCTACATACTTTGCCTGGTTGTGAGTTGTCCAAACCAGGGGGCAAGGTCATATACACCTCCTCCTTCAAGTCACCATGCAAGAATGCATTGTTGACATCCAATTGGTGAAGATGCCAATGCTTAATGGAAGCCACTGCTAGCAGCACCCGAATGGTGGTGATCTTAGCCACTGGTGAGAAGGTGTCAAAGTAGTCAATGCCTTCTACTTGGTTATAGCCCTTTGCAACTAGCATTGCCTTATACCTTTCTATTGAGCCATCAGATTTCCTCTTGATGTTGAAAACCTACTTATTCCCTATGGGAGTGAATCCTGCAGGCAGATCTGTGATGTGCCAAGTTTTATTCAACTCTAATGTCCAATTCAGCCTGCATTACATGTTTCCAGCACTCCTGTTTACTTGCTTCAGCATATGTCTTTGGCTCAACATTAGCATCAATGGCAGATAGGAATTTCAAAAATGGAGGAGCCAAGTTTACATAAGAGACATAAGCAGATATAGGATACTTACATCATGATGGTAGAGGTGCTGGTAGGACATTTGGTGAAGTTGTATGCACTTGGTTATAGTAGTAATCTTGCAGGAATTGTGGAGGCCTTCTCTGCCTTGATGAAATTCTGTGAGAGGGAGCCTGTGTATGCTGTTGTGCAGGTTCTGGAGGAGTTTCTGATGCAGGTGTGGGAATCACAAGTTGTTGTGGTGCAGTAATAGGACTTTCAGGTGAGACTTGAGGTTCTATTGTGTTGGGCAGGGTTGGTGGTTGTGGAGGATGGCTGTGGAGGTAGTCCGGTTCAGTTCTGTCTGCAGTCTGTACAGGTTGGTTATGGTTATCAGGTGGGTCATGGGACTGTACTGGTGATTTGTAAGGTGAACATAAAACCTCACATTTCTGGAAATTTGGATGCTCATGGACTTGAGGTTGTATACAACAAAGCCTTTAACCCCAGGTTTGAACCCTATAAATGCACACTTATCAGCCCTTGGGTCAAACTTTCCTCTCCCTGCATGTACTGTAGAGGTGTAACAGAAGCCCCCAAAAGTTTTAAGTGAATTAAAATCGGGTGCAATGCAATAGAGGACCTGATAAAGAGATTGATCACTCAGCAGGGGGTGTTAATTCTGTTAATTAAATAGGTCGCATGAATCACAGCATAAGACCAGAACCTTTTTGGCAAACTTGATTGAAACATAAGGGCTTTAGCCACATTGAGGACATGTTGATGTTTTCTTTCAACTCTTGCGTTTTGCTGTGGTGTTTCTCTACATGAGGTTTGATGGATAATTCCAAGTGAATGGTAAAGGCTGGGAATGTTAAACTCAGGTCCATTATCACTTCGAACAGCTTTAATTTTGGCATTAAATTGAGTTGAAATGAAGGTTATAAACCTCCTAATGTTGTCCATTACTTCAGCTTTAGATGTTAGCATAAAAGTCCATGTAAACCTACTAAAATCATCAACGACAGTGAGAAACTACTTATGCCCATGGTATCCAATTACAGAAAATGGCCCCCAAATGTCCATGTGTATTAGCTCAAATCTGGCCTTGGCCCTTGAGTTACTAATTGTATATGGTAAACACTTTAGTCTAGCATAGTGGCATATATCACAAGGTAAGTGATCAGACTTATTTACAAATGGAAATTGTTTATTTACTAATGACATTCTAGCTAGTGAGGGATGTCCCAGCCTAAAATTCCATACAGCATTCTGAGGTATGACAGAACCATTGTTGTTTGCTGTGTGAACCAGTGAGGAGTTGGAAACCAGTGCAGCAGCTGTTGAAGCAAGGCTTGTGTTGCTTGCAACCAAGTGATACAACCCTCCAATCTGTCTGCCAAAACCAATCATCCTCATGTTGTTCACATCCTGTATTACACATTTGTCATAAGAAAAAATGAGTGAACAATTTCCTGCTACAGCCAGCTTGGAAATTGATATCAAATTTATTCTAAAGTCCGCTACATAAAGCACATTATATAAATGCAATCCTGAAGTGAAAATTACTTCACCAGAGTACTCAGCTAAGAGGCTAGAGCCATTAGGCAGCCTTATTTCCACTGGATTAATTCTCTTGTAAGTCTTAAAGCAAGAAATCATGGAGCAAATGTGGTCAGTTGCTCCTGAGTCAAAGATCCAAGCATTGCAAGGAGTCATTACAGGCATAATGAACTTTATACCTGTTTGTGATGAGG
Source organism: Nissolia schottii (assembly GCA_003254905.1). NCBI lineage: Eukaryota > Viridiplantae > Streptophyta > Magnoliopsida > Fabales > Fabaceae > Nissolia > Nissolia schottii. The sequence goes on from QANU01005318.1 coordinate 105,415, forward strand.
TTTCAGCTATGCTCATTTGAGATACATGAGTCACATTCTCTGCTGAGGCCACTGGCGCTGCTGAATTCTTCTGCTGCAACAAGGCCAGCAAGTCCTGGTACTGTTCTTAAGTAAAGCTAAAAGCTGTTTGTTCCTGTCCTGCTTTAGTTTGTTCTGTGTCTGCGGCCACTGCAAAATTTGCTGCAGAGGAGGAGTTTCTGAATTTCCAATTAGCTGGATATTCAATGATTCTGAAACACTCCTCATAAGTGTGTCCAGATTTTCCACAATTGGTACAACTTTTGCCATTATTTTTGTTCTTAGCTCCTGGCTTATTATTATAAGCAGCATTGACCTAGATCTTATCTTCATCATTCATGTCACCATTATACTCACGCTCTTGTTGTGCAACAAGAGTAAACACTCTATTCAGAGGAGGCAGTGTATCTTTCATCAAGATCTGTGATCTAACAGTTGCAAATCGCTCATCCAGGCCAGTGAGGATCCTCAATACATAGTCCTATTCTCTAAACTCTCGATTGTTTCTAGATGCTAAACAAGTGCACCTTACAGCACATGTACAATCAGTGCAAGGTCTGTAGTTTTCTAATTCTTCCCAAAGTGACTTCAATTCAGTAAAGTATTCAATTACAGTCAAATTACCTTGCTGAATAGTGTATAGGTCGTGTTGAATCTTTGCTATCTTGAGAAAATCGCTTTGCACGAATCTCTCTCTCAAATCTCTCGACACAGCCGCAGCATCATCAATTCCATCTATGCTCCTTGCAATTGCTAGAGTCACAGAGTTCATGATCCATGAGTGGATCATCGTGTTGCATCTCTCCCAAGCCTCATAAAGCGGATGAAATTCTTCAGGCCTCACAATCTCTCCGCTCAAGAACTTGAACTTGTTCTTAGCGATCATTGCGCGCCTCATAGATCGACTCCATCTATGATAATTTGAGGTTGTAAGCAGTGCTAGAACAATGATAAGCGATGGATTCTCGCTTGGATGTAGGTAATATGCCCGAAGCTTCACTCGTGGAGCCTCCTCCAATAGCGCCTCCTCTATTCGCTTGTGTTCTCACCATAGTTGAATGCGCAGCAGAGCTCTGAGGATCAGAGCTTTGATACCATAATGAAAAATCAGAGTGGAAGAATTTGGCTATTGTTTCTGCTGAAAATGCATAAACTGAACTTGTATTCTGCTACTGGTACTGTAGCTATATTTATACAAACAGGATGGTGCACCGTGTGCCGCACTTACTTATATACATCACATCATTTTCCCATAACAGTTTCTAACAACCACAGGGACTAGTAAGAGAGGGAAAACAAAAATGAAACTGAAACAAAGCCGAAGCTGAATAAAGTGCACTGAAGTGGGTGCACTTTATTCAGCTTCTTCCTCTCTAATTCGTGATACGAGATGTTACTAAGTTTTAAGAGAAATTTTGTCCGAATTTCGGTAGTCCTAACGAGTAAGTTGTTAATTTAAATTTGCATTTTCATATTCTTAGGTTTGCCAGGCTAGAGTTTGTCGAGGGTCATGACATCTACCTCGCCTTCCACTTTGGTTTCTCTAACCAAACCTTACGTAGGTTTTTTTTTTATTTACTATACCTAACAAATCAATATACCTTACAAAACAAAAAAAAATATTATTACACATAAAAATAAATAATATTAAAATGTTGGATGGTAATATTTGTTTCTGATGCAATTAAAGGTAACACACTAAAATAAGTTTTTTACTCTTTTGTCCCTGTCAGAGGAACAAATTATTAAAATATCCCAATTTCAAAACATATTACAGAACTATCCCGGTTTCTGTTGACGTGGCAGGCCGGGTTGAGATTCGTCAAACGCGTTGGTTAGCTCACAAACCTTTTAAGTACTTATATACCTTTAGTAGTTGTTGTATTGGTAAAAAGAGTTGAGAAAGGAGTTGGGCTCGCGCGCGCATGAGGCTAAGCCGTTTGGGCCATTTGAAGTCCAAATCGATAAATTTGTCCCGCAGACACGATAAAGAGCGTCGAATATGTGCTAACATAGCACATATATGAATATTTGCTTATATTTTAATTAAAATTTTTTTAAAAAAATTATTTTTAATACAATTCGCCAACTGCGTTGGCGAATTGTACCTGAATTCGCCAATGCGTTTGGTGAATCTCAATCCAACCTACCACGTCAGCAAAAACTGAGATAGTCTTGTAATATATTTTGAAACAGAATATTTTGGTAATTTGTTGATCTAGGCGTAGGCAAAAGAATAAAAGACTCCACTAAAACAATTTTGGCTGTGTCCGTGCCTCCCCTACGTACCCAATTCCATAAACCCTTGCATTTGATAAAGCCAAACTCTCCTTCTTCTTGGGGGAGTAAACTGAGATCCGTGGTGCTGGTCCGGTGCGTTAATAACGGGGATTAGGGTTAGGGTTTACTGCAGAATATGCAGATCACCATTTGATCCGAATCGAGAATGTTTCATTTTCTCCGAAGAACCATTACCACGCCAAAACGGGTTTCCTTCCCAATCAACCTGTGCGCATGGCTTCCTTCGAGATTCACCTCCGCCCCTTCTTCCTCTTCAAGTTCCGAAGGTAACAACACTTCTATAGTCTCATACCTCGTTGGCACTTTCGGGTACTCGCCGGAACGCGCCTCTTCCGTTTCCAAGCGCTTGCGCTTGGAAACCCGAGAAAAACCCGACGCGGTGCTTGCGTTCTTGAAGAATCATGGCTTGAGCGAAACGAGGGCGTTGAGAGTCCTGCGGTCGGCCCCAGCGTTGCTCAGAGCCAACCCCGATAAATCTCTGCAGCCAAAATTTGAGTTTTTTAAGTCCAAAGGGTTTTCTCGCTCTGACATAGTCAATATCGTAGTGGGCTGCCCTCATATCCTGGGTAGAAGCTTGAATAATGAAATCATTCCCTGCTTTGATTTCTTCAGCAACCTGTTTCAGTCTAAGCACAAGCTCATGAAGGCCGTTACGAGCTTTTCGGGTATTCTCTTTGACCTTGGCAAGCGTTTAGAACCTAATATCAAGCTGCTGAGAGAAGAAGGAATTCCTGAGTCACATATTGTTAGATTTATAGAACACTTCCCCCGCTCGTTGAAGGCCAGTCCCATCAAATTTCAGGAGGCTGTGCGGGAAGTTAAGGGACTAGGGATTGATCCTTTGATGTTGCAATTTATTGTAGTTGTTCATGTAAAGATACACGCCTGCAAATCCGGTCGGGGAAGGAAGGAAGGTATTTATAGAAAGTGGGGTTGGACTGATGATGATATTTCTTCTGCATTTAGATCCAATCCATGGTGTGCTTTGATTTCTGACGATAAGATCGAGGCGGTCATGGATTTTCTGGTGAACAGACTGGGCTACAAATCTTCGGATATTGCCAGGTGTCCATTAGTTTTGTCCTTGAGCTTGGAAAAACGAATTATTCCAAGGGGTTCTGTTATTCAAGTTTTGCTGTCAAAGGGTCTGGTGAAAAAGCTGAGCTTGGGTGTAATATTTAAGTGTAATGATATGGTCTTCTTGGATAGGTTTATCTATTGTCATGTGAAGGAAGCTGATGAACTATTGAAGTTGTACCGGGCTAAATTGGCATAAGACTGTAAGAGGAATGGGTGAAATGAAGTAATGATGAAACTGTCTACCCTCGGACCTACATATCTTTTGGAATGATTTTCAGCATTGCATTTTTATGCCTGTTTGGTCCAAGTCAAATATGGCCAAGTTTGCTTTTCTCTATTGACTGTCTTATTACAGTTGTGAGTGCTGTGCCATTTAAACAGGTATGCTTGATTATGTAGTGGAATCATTTTATTGATTATGCTGCTTATAGGGAGATATTTATTGTTTTATAAAAGTGGAAGTTGCAATTTTAATCTATAATGCCATAGAGAAAAACCCATATGACTTCGTTGATACAATAAACCCTCACATTTTTCTTGATTGTTTGATCAAGAATTCCATCAGTAGAATAATTGCAAATCATATCATATGTATTGTTTTTTTTACTTAGCCTCAATAATTAAACAATTTCAGGGCTGGTTGACATTGAATGCATTTCAGATTCTTTTGGGTTTTCGCATTTTAGATGTTCCATTGAATGGAGTATGTGTTGGATTTGGTTGCTTACATTGAGTTGTTTAATCTCTTGTAGAAGTTCTAGTGATTTGTTTGATCCACGTAACCGGCCTCACTTAGTTGGATAAGGTTTGATTGTTGCTGTCAAGGTCTGCCAAATTTCCATGCTTAGGATTTGATGGGCTCTTTTGTTGTCTTGTTTGCCTTCTCAGTCTTTCTGTGTCCTGTGTGTTCTTGTTTTTGTAGTCTCTTGTTTTTGTAGCCTGGCTGGATAAATGGAAAAGGCATAACCAGCGATGTGGGATTTAAGCTGGTATGGTCTAAACTTTAACCATATATCTGATCCTTCGTGAGAGAACCTTATCTGAACACCATAAGAACACCACACAATGACCCTGTTCCTCATTTATGTTGTATGTTAAACCACAGTACCTGTATTATTCTAGAGTGGGAGATATGAAGGAGTAAATGATATCAGGTGAGCAGAAGGTTGACTTCTGAGTAGTGAGGCAAAGATATATTATCACTACTTCTGAGTAGTGAGGCAAATGGTCGGACAAAATTGGGTGTTCACATGGACAGGTTAAATTTATAGGTATCTGTTGAGAACATGATATTGGATAGACCCGCTATGAGTTCACTACATGGTAAAATGTTATAAGTGAATAACATGATAGTTATATCTGTTGATCTTCATATCTGAGATTGACACAGTGTCCTACATAAGAAATATTATGTCTTGACATAATCAAACGTTACTTTTAATTGAGTAATTATAAAGGTTATTGTTGAGTATAATGTGATATAGAGGGAGATATCTTTGGGGCCACTCTATGTAAGATTGAGAAATGCATGACTATGCTCAAGTAAATTGAAAGAGTCTTAGTGTTATTTGAATTGTAAGTATTACTTGAATATTACTCATGCCTTATGTTCGAATTAGATTTTGCATAACAAAAGGAGAAATGATATATTCTATTAATTGATTACATGGACTTACTATTTATTATTACTTAGGTTAGTCATACTATCTTGCTAGAGACCTTTTATGATTGGTAGGTCTAATAGTGTATTTGGGTCTATTGCCAACGTAATATAAACCTATTGGGTTGTACGCTAAGAATGAAATGAATAGACTCTGTTAATTAATTAGAAAATCTGAAATATATATTTCAGACATTTATATTATGAGGTAATATAAAATGAGATCTTTATTTTATTATATGAGATATAATAAATCAGGTTTGATTGTGTTCATATTTTTGGATATTTATATTATGAGATAATATAAAGTCAGCTTGTGTTCAAATTATTTTGATTGCATTTAGTTTTAAATCATTGAATCTACTCCTGATGTGATTAGGAAATGGTTTAAATCAAATTATAATTTGATTGCAATTTAAAATGAAAATGGGATATTCTTTTCTTAATTGTTAAGATCACATCTCCTTATATAAATAGAGATGAGGAGAATTGTGAAAGACACACACATAACACAGAGCTTTCAGTTTTACACACCATTATGTCTAGAGCTCGAAATTCTCTGAACCTATGAGCAATTGAGGATCATTTGGAGCTAGCACTTAAAGAAAGACCACGCTACAACTAGTATGTGTTTTATTGTTTATCAAATATTTTGAAACAAAGTTCCCGTGGTAGGGTTTTGCATTTCCTTTTATAAAACCTTCATTTGCTATAAAACCCAACAATGATATTAGAGTCAGCTTGTGTTTTCGATGTATTTGATATGCCTGTGTGTGCGTGTGTGTGCGCGTGCGTATGTTATTATTGGAATGAAATGTAAAACTGTCAGTTGTAGTCTCGAAAAGGTTTTAGGTGAGGAAAAGACAAGGTACTTAAGAATGTTCATTGTGACTCACCCCTCTTACTTGAAAACTTGTTAATTAGATTAACGACAATTTTAAAAAATTCATGTGGCGTTGCCCATGACCCCACTGTTGACCGGCCAACATAGCCGACATTTATTTCTAATAAAAGTGCCTTATATCTAATTAAAATTGACAACCCATAATATTAAATTTTCTATATGATAACATGTTGTATGATAACATTTGTGCTTTAAATGTGTCGATGTTGTCTACGCATGGTATATAACATGACCATTTATTTTATAAGGGTTTAATGCAGACTGTGTGCCATTTATTTCGTTGTAATAAAAATTTTATTTATTTTACATGACCTGCGTGTCGTTACACTTTGTAATGGAGACAGAAAATTTCATGAATGAGCTCATGGTAATCCATCAAATCCAATATGTTGGATTAGTTTATAGGATTCACTATGTTTTCACGCGGTTATTTATTTATTATCCTTTATATCATGTGTGTGATGACATATTTATATATGTGTATGTGATGCCATGTGTAACTTGATAAATAAGATAAAATTAACGTTAATTATTAATATCAATTCTTCATCGAAATTTAACTTGTCACGACCATCCCACCACTGAGCACGCCGCCACTCTCATCTGACGACCACCACTCTCGGCGTCTCACTCATCTCTCTATCTTATCGTCACACCTTATCTCTCTTAGTCACGCCGCCCGCTGCTCACTCACAGCGTCTTGGTGGCTCACCTCACAGCGAGTCAATCACTCACACTGCCAGCTACACGGAACGTCCGATGAGCATGCGAGACCACCACACCACCATCTTCTCTAGGTAAGGAGTTTAGGTTTTTTCCCAATTTGATATTTCCCTAATTTTATCTTTCCCAATTTGATTTCCCCCAATCAGTTTGTTAGATTCATATTTCATTTTCTGATTGTGTTCGATTCTGATTTCTTAGAATTTTGATCACACCACCACCCTCATTTTGTTAGATTATGATTCGAAAGTTGGCAAGTCAGAGAAAGCTAGTTTTTGCATGTGATGGTCCAATATTTTGAAGGATTGGTTTGCTTTATTATTCTTGATTTAGTGTGCGTGGCTTTGTCTGTGTTTTTTTACTATGGGCATCAGTGAACACAAATGGATCAAGGAACACAAGAAATTGGAAGCTCAGCATCCATCACCACCAACTCAAGAACCTTCTAAGAAGGTAACTAAAAGAAAACTTCCTAAACCTATTGCAGAATGTTGGAATCATTTCGTAGTGGATCTTGGTGAGGAATTAGCTTTTTGCAATTATTGTGACAAAGAATATGCCTATAGTAGTTCTAAAGGCCATGGGATTTCAAACCCCATGAGGCATTATAAAACTTGTTCAAACAATCCTGCTAATAGACCAACAAGGAGATGAACTAGGTATACATTGATTATTCGCTTCAACTTTTTTATTTTGTTATTATTTGTAGATTGAATTTGCAATTTATATTCTTTTAACCTTCTTGGTGCATTTTGGACATGTCAAAAGTTTCGGAACTTGAAAGATTGAGGTTGATAGTTTTATCCGATCAACCAAGATGGATGGGCAAGGAAAAGCATGAGTATGATGGAGAGGCAAGGAGATGCATGTTTTAGACAATGCTTTTGTTAATTTTGTTATGTTTATGTTTATTAACTTTACTATGGATTAACTTTCTTAAAGCTTGGTTAATTTCTTGAAACTCAATTGAATTTTGGGTGATCTTGTTGGTTTGTTGGCTTGTTGGTCTAATTCATATCACGTGGTAGTGTTATGGGTTATGGATGATCTTGTGATGTTAATAAGGGCATGAATCCATCAAATCCTTTTTAAATAAAGTAAATCAAATCCATTTGTTGTGATCAAATTACATTGTTATGGATTTATTGTGAAATGTGAATTGATAATGATGACATAGGTTTTTTGTAAGCTAGAAATGATATGGATTTCTTTTTAAAAAAATTACAGTTTCTTTTATTAAAAAAAAAAATTGCTGTCCAAAACAGTCCAAAAACATGTTTTGTTATATATGTGTGTATATATATATATATGCCCAAAAATAAAGCCCATCATGTAGGGGAAAAAATTCAATTAACCAGTCAGACCAACCCGAACTCGAGTCATGTCGAGTCCAGCCCTCAAAATTGTCTTACTCAACCTGACGTTGGATTTGTTGGGTCAAATAAAAAAAACCCTACAAAAATCACACAACCTACTTGACATCCACTCCTACTTGAGATAACTAAAAAGGAAAGAAAATGCTTTCAAAAACCTAAGAACATGAAACTCTTGAATGTACGATTTGGTGCTAAGTGTCATATTTGTGATTGCTTGTTATTATTAGATATGCTATGCATGTTGTGATAAAGAATGTATGAATGATATAAGCTTGACATCGACCTTACATGTAATGCTAATATTATGCTCTAGTATGTTATTGATATGCTTATTATGTTTGTGCCACATGAAACGTTGAAATGACCAAAAAAAATTGGAAATCCTTATCGAAAGGTATCAAGGCATATAAAACCACCAACAAAAGGATTTGGTGCAAGGTCCCCTCACCCAGCCAAAGTTGCGGGCTTATTGCTATTTTAATCACAACTGCGGTCTGAATTCATGACATAATAACTATACCAAAGTTGTGTATGGGAGGGTGTTACCTATGTTGAAGCATGTCAAAGTTGTGTGCGGAGACAAAAGATATTAAGTTATGAGATAAGATATGAAATGTTATGTATGATGATTAGCTTGTATTGACCTAGATTTATTTATCCTGTGAATGATGATGGGGTATATATAACATAATCACTTCGAAAAATCAATTTCAATAATCTCCATGAACCTCCCATAATTTCACCTCTTTAGTAAGTGTCCAAACCTTGTGTGAAAGGACAGATACTTTTACATTTAAAGATATGAATTTAGTAGAGTAGAAGTACCCTTAGAGTTCTAAGGACCATGACTATCAAGCCTGCATGATAAAATCTTCCTTGAGTTGTTGGTACTTCTTTGTAGAGTCTAATTGGTACTTCTTTGTAGAGTCTAAATCTCCTTTAATTCTTAAGGGTGTGTGTTTGCGAGTTGGATTTTGGAGGAGAATGAAAGGTTTTAAGAACTTAGTCATGGTTTCTTCAAAAATCCAACTAACAAACACCCCTTAAAATGTCCACCAAATCTACATGTTTCACTCCTCCACCATCCAATGTTTCGGAAAATTATACTGAATGTGTAAGGCTTCACTAACAATTTTAATGGTACACAATCCTCGTTAAGGAATAATTTTTCTTCCTTCATAAAGGACATAAGAATCGACCCAAAAAAAAAAAGGGACAAGAATTTTGCTCAAATGAAACAATTTTCCTTCAATCCTCAATTCCAAAAGTCTAGTTGTACAAAACTAATCAGAATTTAAACTTCTGTTTAGGCTTTTTCACCGCAGCATACCCAGGGTCCTCAACACTCTGCACCACAACAAACCTTGTGATATACAGGAAGAGTCTCCATGCAAATAAGTAGTAACCAATCACCTTAATATGTAATTACCTTTCGCTTTTTGTCCTTCTTTTTCTTTTTGTCTTTCTTCTTCTTCTTCTTCATCTTAATCTTCTTCTTGCATTCTTTCACCTCAGAAAGCTCATTCTGTTCTTCTTCACTTGAATCCTGTAAAGATTAGAAACAAATTTGAGACAGTGAAAAAGGAATATAACACATCATCAATTCAGACACCATTAATAAAAATGGGAAATCATGAACCTTAGAATCAGAGTCACCAAAGGAGTCCACATGCCTAACATTTCTTCCTGGATTAGAAGTACCACCTGAAGATGAAGAGAATCATAAAAGGGTACAATTGACAATCATACAAATTCAATTAAAACACATGGATAAAGAGAGACAAAGGAGAGAATGTATTTAAGTTGTGACTCTTATGTGGTAGGCTTACGTACACACATGGGCGTATGCTGATATATATACATATACAAGATCACAAAAGATATCCTGGATTTCAATAAAACAATTTACCATTCTCTCCAAACTAGGGTTTCTCTTACTGTCTGTATAATTACCTTTCCGCTCAGTACTCCCTCTCTTACTGTTTGTAAAATGATATTATAGTGTTGCACATGATATTAAAAAAAAATGCCCTCATACTAGTATTACTAACAACCATCAAACCCAAGCAATCTGATTCATAACAAAGAAAAGAAAGAAAATATTAACAACTGTTTATGGCATCTCAACTGAGCTTAATGGATATAAAGCTACCAGGTGAAGGATACGGAGATCCAAGATATCTTCTGGGCCACGAAGAGCAGGGCGTGGCTATAAATTAAAAGAGCACTCTTTTGTAAGATTAAAAGAAAGAAGGATTGTTTTATAATTGAACAAACACCTTAATTTGTTATCCAGTCCTGCTCTTGGTGATCCAGCAGATATCCTGGAGTACTGTATCCTTCACCAAGCTACCACGTCTAACCAGGATAGCAGCTACAATAACCACCCATTTGATGCAAATAAAACTCGTTCCACATCACACCAAATAAAGTCGACTACATGCTCCAGAAGATGCTCTAGTGTTAGACTGTTACAATGAAACTTGAACACTTTATATCTCCCATCAGTAATCAGTAATTACAACAAATCCTTGTCCCACGTCACACCAAATAAGGTCTACTAAATGCTTCAGACCACGCTATAGTGTTATTAGACTGTTAGTGCCCCCACAGTAACCCATCAGTAATAATGAAATGAAACAAAATAATTTAACAGACAAAAGAGTATTTCCTAAAGGGACCAACAAAAAAGAAGAAGAAAAGAGACATAGAGGTGCATTGCAAGTGTTACTTGGATAGACGGTCTGTTTGGCATTATTGACAGCGACTTCAAGCAAATCAGGGTTAATAGAAGCCAATCCGTCAGGTTCCTTCAGCTTCCTCTCCAGAAACTTGGCCAACGCCGCCGCTTTATTCGTCGCCAAGGGTCCACCGGGATGTGCCAACCTGCCACGTCATCAGCCACAAGAAATCCGCCAAACGGAAAAATAAAATCAAGTCAGACCCACTAAAATTGAAGGGGCGAGGAAGGTAACAGGGAGTTCAAAATTGGAACTTTGAGACCGGGAGGGGGTTTAATTAGGGTGTGAATTTGAATTGAACCCTAAGAAAAAAAAAGAGGTAAGAAGGAAGAACGAACCTGGGTTGGGAGTGGGAGGAGCGGGGAAGAGAAGGAAGAGGGGCGAATTTGCTACCACGAAGCGCGCGCCTTTCATCTTCTGTCAGATTTTCGATCTCTTTCGCCATTTTCTTCTTTTATTGATTACTGAGGGGGAAAAAAATGTCCGCCGCGTGCGGCGGGTTCCTCCTCCTATTCACGGTGTCTCGAGCGGTTTTTCACGCTAATTCAACACTTTCTACTTTTAAATTCAAGTCAATTTATAGGGGAGTGAGCGGTTTTTCCGTCAGGTGTCACTCCCTTTTATGTGGAGCCACTCTAATGCTTTCAATATTATATCTTTATCACAATTTAGATTACTATTTAAAAATATAATTACTTGATAAATTATTGTGTTTAGTATATATAGATAATATAAGTAAAAAATTTACATTACCTTATTTAGTACATAAAAAAAATTATAAGGTAATATATATTAATTATTATTATTTTTGTTATTACTATTATTATTTCTATTTTATTATCATTATTACTATTTTTATTCTCATTATTGTTATTATTTTTATAATTTTTTTATTTATTATAGTTATTAAAATTATCTAGATATAATCCAGATAGACACATTTCATGGAGGTAATCTACATTACTACTTTGAAGATTACCAAAAACCATATGGTACCAAATAAGTGTGGATTACCAGGTAATTTAAATGTCAGATTACCGGTAATCCAGATATATTACTGAAAATCTAGATAGATTACCTCATACTAAATGTCCCATTAATTATAAATTGTCTTAATTTTTTCTATCTACTACCATTTGTTATTATTATGTTCTAATTTATATTTAGTTATATTTAATAATTATATTAATTAATATAAAATATAAATTAAGTATTCTTAAATTATATCAATACATTAAATCAAGTTCATATATATATTAAATAAACTTTAGAATTATCTTTTAGATAAAGTTACTAAATGAAAAATTTTAGATGCAATATAAAAACAAAATATGATTTAAAAAGAGGTTTCTACCTTTTCATCAAATGTGAAATTTTTTTAAAATTTTATTTTATTATACTTTTTATTCAAGTAATGTATTTGATTTAAGTTCTTTTTTTTTTTTTGGTTGACTTAGAACTTTAAATAATAATTATTTTTTTAGTAATGCTTAGTTTGTTAACATATTTTTTAAATAGTATTTTTGAAATAATTATAAAATATATGCAACATTTTAAATAAATTTTAATTATATTTAACAATAATTTTTATTAATATAATTTTACCGTATTCGGCAGTTCATTTTACAGTTCCCAATAGTTCATACCGCCCCTATATGCATTTACCGACAGTTCATGAACTGCCCCCATTACCAGCGTCGTAACTGCACAGCCCTATAGTGGCGGTTCAGGAACTGCCACAAAATGTAAAATTCAAAAGGACTTGCATTTTGCGGCAATTTGAAACTGCCGCCACATTTCATATTAAAAAATCTCCCAACAGTGTTGCGGCGGTTTTAAACCGCCGCCACTTCAGTGCTTATAAAATACCAAATGATGTTGCAACGGTTCGTAACCTTCGCGAAATGCTACACGTTATTTTTAAAAAAAAATTCATTAAAATTTTTATTTTTGATAATTTTTTTGTTTTGGTTCATTATATTTACATACTTTTTCAAATTATCAGCAAATTACACACTTCCCAAACATGGAACCTACATATAGTTATTAAGCCTGGCTACCTAGCAAGACTTGGCTGATTTGTCACTCTTTTATCACTAGACTACATATTCTATCATGGTAAGATAATCTAATTAAAATATATATTATCTACAATAAGTGTTACTAAAAATAAATTCATAATTTTCAATTTTATCACAAATGACATTTAAATGACCATAAAGAAGAGTTATAAATACTTGTCACCATATCATGTGTTTGTTATGTTATAATATTTCAATGATTATATATATTTTACACATAAAATATTTAAATTATTAATTATTTGTGTCATTTCATTGTATTTATTTAAATTTAATATATTTTAATATATTTATTTAATTATATTTATTTAATTATATCTGATTCAGCAAGTGACCTAGTGACCAGATAAGGTGACCGGGTCGAGCCTCATGCCAGGTTTAATAACTATGAACCTACATTAATATTCAAAAATAAAGAATGGAAGGATTACATGTATAAAAGTGTTGACTATTCATTACATAAAAAGATTCATTATAAGCAAAATGATCAAATGAATTCAAAAAATGAAAATTCAAAAATATACAAATCTTAATTATCTTGCAATAAGAGAGAAATTCGAGTTTCGCCATACTCTTAGCTTAAAAAAATGAGTTCTATAGTCCTATTATTGAACTAACTTGAAAGCCTAGCTTATTTTTATCATCTCTCAGTCCAAAAGCAACCATTGTAGCTTCATGCCATAGAAGATTGACAAGGGAACTTATAACCACAATTGAATCTGATTGGTTACATATATAAGCACTTTCTGATGACCCCAATCCGGTCCAGTAGGCTTGAGAATTGATGATGAAAAGGAATAATAGACTTTACACATATTTTATGCTTTCTTTGTTAGCTTGCAGAGAAAATGGATAGTAAAAGAATATAAGAGCATTTATCTGTACAATAATTCTTCTATAATGCCATACATGTAGTAAGTATTAATATAACTTTCTATGTTTTCAGACACATAAAAGTTCATTGAAAATAGACTTTACTACCACCATTTGTATCTATTACTACTATCTTTTTCCTCCTTAACACGTATCTTTTATTTTCTTTGTAACATACAAACAAGTCAAAGAACCAACACCTATCAGTCCTGAAAAACCATCACACAGATTCAAACACAAAAAGAAAATCCATAAACAGTGTGTCTCCTTTTATTATCTAAGTCATCACACTTCATAGTGTTGTGAAATAAAAACTTAGCTGAAAAGGTGTGCAAGACATTATATCAACATGATAATCGTACAAAATGCAATTATAAAAACAAGTATATATTGTCCATATATAAATTAGCTTAAACAAGTTCTTTTGAATAGAACGAGATCAAAATTAAACAACAGAGCATGTCACTTATTCTGCAAATAATGTTCAACACAGTGGCAATCCTAGGATCCATCATCACATGCATCCCAAACAATCACATGACCAACATCCCTTGCTATCTTCATAGGAAAAGGAGAAGATGATTTCATGGCATCCAACAAACTACTACAACGGACATCTTCAAGAATCCCAGTTTTCTTTACTGGGATAGTCAATAATAGCAAACCATGTGGAAAGGTTATGCCCCAGTGAGTGAGGGAGCAAGGCAATAAGGTGGAGTGCACACCTAGTCTTGACTTGGTTAAGGGTGCAGCATCAGTGAGACTACGAGTATGATTTGACTTCTAGTCCTGTAAATCATTTGATAATGTAGCAACGATATAACAAATTTAAGGAGTATTGAGCACTAATTGAACCACTAATTATCACATTTCCACTTCATCCAACTCTCTTATCAATAAAAAAAAAAACCCACCTCTTTAATGTTTTCTTGTCACTGTTCTTGGGATAAGAGTCCATCAACTGCTAAACTACTGAAGATAATGATCATACAACTGATTTAATTTAAAGCCATCATCAAGTCGCAGATCAATTGAGATAAATGGCAAGTGAAAAATGTTTGAGCTCTAAACAATATGCAGCCTCCAATGGGGAAAGACTACTTGTAGGTCTGACAGATGTGAAGAAAAACAATGAACATGAAAATGCTTTGGTCAATCCCAAATCAAAAAAATAAAAAGGTATTCGAGATGAATAGAATATTATACAACAAAGCTCATGAAGCAACCCGAAGCAAGACTAGGGAGCAGAGGAGACAGTTAGGAACCAATGTTATCAAAAGCATAATTATATGGCATGAATTTTTATTAGCCATCTAAAAACAAAACAAAAAATGAAAATTGAACATTAAAAACCAAGGAAGGAAGTGAAATTGATTCTTTATTTCATTTATTTATTCATTTGATATGAGGAATCTTCCGATTAATGGTTGGTCTAAAATTACAGTTCACTAAAATCAAAATAAAGGTAGTAAAGAGCACATCCTACTTTTAATGAACTAAAGATAATATGAAATGCAAAGTCCTACTTTAATTCATTAAAAGTAGGATGGGCTCTTTACTAAACCATGTAAATCATAGGGTTTAGTAACTTGAACCATGGTTTAGTAGCTCATAGGGTCATGTAAATCCATGCATCTATGTGAGAAAGGAAAAAAAAAAAAACCTATAGTGAGTTCTTGTAATTGAAAGTAGGACATTCTTGCTAATTTTTATAATTGAACATAACAAATTTATGACAAACAAATAACAACTTTGGTATTATTAACAACTATTGATTATTTTGCACAATCAATAGCTTCTAAAGGACACAATAGTTAGTATAAATTTCACATCATCTGTCACTTGACTATCATATTAACACAAAGACACACTCACATACCAAGCATAGGACAGACATCAAAGGCCAAAACCTCTCACAGAGTCAAATATTTCCATACAAATTCAAGCTTGCCAACTTCAGAGATGAAAAACTTATTTTTTAAAAACAAACCGTGATGGCTACTTCAAGGCTTAATTATCAACAAGGTGCTACTTGAAAGATTCCAATCAGTAAGGATGAGCAAAGTAGAAATCACTAGGAAGATGTCACGACTCAACTACAGTCATGATCAGCGCATAGGGGACCATGGCCCCTAGCAAGCCTCGCATACCAAATTTTTTTTAGAAAAATAGATATAGTTTCCCTTGTATATAGGCTTATCCCAACAAAGAAAACAAACACTTGTAATCAATCACAATTCAACTAATCCATTCACAAATCCAGAAGTTTCTCAATAAAAAGAAAACATAGTAGTTTGCCAATTCAAAATAATCCTTAAATTACATATTTAAATTCCAATCAATGTAAAGCTACAAAACTAAGAAAGCCTAGAGCATTCTAAGACAAAACAATACAATAGTCTAGAAAAAAAATATGGCTCAGAACAAGTTAGGCTCACCACAAGAAATAAAATCCTCTGCAAACTAAGAGGCAAGAGGAATGGAACTCAAACTCACACCTATATCTGAAAAGGGGGAAACGACAAAGAGTGGGTTTGAAAACTCAGTGGTATATGTAATTATAGCACACAAGGGACAACTAAGAAAATTATGATATTTACAATATATGTATCTAAACAGAAAATATCCTCTTTTTTTTGTAACATAAACCTCTCCATAAACCACATTTTCACGGATCCATCATGCCATGATATAACACAACCTCGACAACATGTTAGAGCCGTTACTCTAACCATGGTTATCAAACTCGCGAGTTTAAGTAAACTCGTGGAGCCTCTGTAAACTCGGATCGTAAACTCGTACGAGTTTACCTATTATTAAAAAAATATTAAAAAATATTTTAAAAAATTATTATGCTACAAAAAATATATTTAATAAAACTTAAAATTCATAAATACTTTTAACTCCATAACAAAACACTAATGAAAATGAAATATAAGAGTTCTAAGTTCAATTCATAGATAATACATAATATATATGTTTAAACAAGAACATATTCTCCTCCACATAAACATAATGACAAGTAAAATCTATCAACACAAGAGAGAGACGGTGTATTGAGCAACCAACATAGCAAATGTATATAAAGAACAATGTCACTCATTTTTTACAGAAGTAGTCTGCTTTGAGCAGACAACAAAGAATTCGGTGATGAGTTCGAGGGGCATGCCCTTTGTTTTTGGAACCTTCAAGAACATAAATATCCAGAAGATGACACACACAACAACATAAATACTGAAGATACCAACGAGTCCCATAGTACTGAGCATCACAGGAAGCAAGTATGTGACGAAAATGCCTCTAATCCAAAACACTAAAGTACAGATAGCGATGCAGAGGTCACACATCCTAGTGGAAAAGATCTCTGAGAAAATGATAAAATACATACGATGGATTAGGAACAAAACACGATGGCACTACGGAGCACGATTGCATCCGCAGCTGTAAAAAAAAAAAAACTGCATGTGGTAAACTCGCGAGTTTACCCCGATTTTACCCGCTTTTATACGAGTTTACCCGAGTTTACCCGAGTTCACCCGATTTTACCCAGAAACGAGTTTACATGCGAGTTAGCTCGATTTTACTACCTAAACTCGTAAACTCGTACGAGTTTACGAGTTAACTCGCGATTTTGATAACTATGACTCTAACATACACTTAACAAACTGGAAACATTGATTTCAATGTTCCGAGCTAGTATGATATGTCCCTTACTAGCGAGGGCAACCAGAATGTGGCCTACCTACCAGGCTGGTATTATTTGTCCCTTACTAGCGAGGGCATACGTCATGGTGCACCAAGTCCAATGCCTACTGTCGTTAGCTACAAATCCTAACAGGACTTCACCCAAAACCATTTTTTTAACACTAAAAGTATTCATTTTCTCACATCATGTTTTTCCATAATCAAGTCAACCATTTCAAAAAAAATCTATTTATAAACCAAAACCAATCCAAACTTTCTTTTTTCGGTATCTTAATCGCAAAGCATTTGTTTCCAAAATGATTAGAACATTATCAATGTAAAACAACATGCGGTAAATGGTTTTTCATGCAATGATTACTAATAGGTCTTTCCCACGTGTTAGTTCGTAAAAGATTCCCCTTTTAAATACATATAGTTCACATTTCTTCAATTTCTCAAAAGAACCCAATTGATTTTCACAACACTTTCAAAAACATATTTTCAATTCACATTTATATTAATATAGAAAATAACTACAATTACAACTAACTATTCACAACACGAGCCTCAAGGAGGCAGAGGGATAGATCCACAAAACAGTCGGAGCTTGGGGAAAATCATCAAAGCCTACCAACATTATAAATAAGACAACAAGGTCATTTAACCCAAATCACTAATATTCACAAAATTTCAACCTAGGGTTCCAAGCAATCTACTTATAGACTTGAATAATTGAATAACCAACTCAATCACAACACCAACAAGATATTTAAGTTAAGAAATTACAGAGCCCTAAGGTTACCACCAAAAGCTCCAAGGAGGCCTCCAATGGAGATTCTAGAGAGAACAAGGAAGGATGATGATGATAATGAAGATAGAGTGAAGGATTTGAAGAGATTTTTGAGTGATATGAAAGGTTTAGGGAAGATTTGGTGTTACGGTTTTGGATTTTCTAGAGAGAAAAGGGAGAGATAAGTGTATTAGAGAGAGAGAGCTTGACAGAAATGAGCCTCTTGCGTTTTAAAATACCCCGGACACGATTCATTCAAATGACTTGCTCCTGGAACCAAATTTTTTTTTAAATTAATCAAGTCATTCGAATGACCTATGGAATCATTTGAATGACTCAATTTCTTTAGTCTCGAACACGAAGTTTTTAGCATTCATTTGAATGGCCCTTGTTATCATTCGAATGAATGAGCTCTAGAACTAAAATTTTAGCTAAAAATGGTCCTGAACTCTACAAAAATCAATATAATGAATAACTAAGTAATTAAATAGATGAATAAATAGTTAACTACAATGAAATAAAGTCAAAGTGTATACATATATAAAATAATTAATTAAGTTATTGGGACATCATAGAAGAATGACTAGAACAGGATGCAAGACAAATATCAAAACACACCAAACTACACTATAAATCAGGAATGAAAAAACATGGACGACACGAAAAAAAAATCCAACTACCACCATGAAGCAAAGTAAAATAAAAAGGTTTGAGCATAAAACAATTAACCAAATGTAAATTTTATGCATAATGTAAAGCTGCACTACCCCACCAAATGGGCAAGAAGGAAAAACAATTCCAGATACAACCACACGACGTGGGCATACAAAGCATGGCAGTCAATAATACAAAGGGTCCCAACACACAAAAGATTCTGCAATGAAATAGACAAACTGACATGGAATATTAATAAAAACTGATAAAGAATTAAAATTTTCCAAAACTTTGAAACGTAAATTATGGCGTACAAGTATCTTCCACGGTATAAAAGAGTAAAATACTCAGACGGATCTTCAATGCTAGTGAGCATGAAGTCCCTAGTGGTCCAAACCCCATTTCAAACTAACAGGTAATTAATATATTCAATAATTATAGGGTAGAAATCACACGGGGAAAGAAATAGAATAATAGATTTAATATATATATATAATTATAATTATAATGACCAATTTAATAAATTAATGCAAAATATAGAAAGAAAAACTTAATTTAACTGAATAGGTTTGTGGTTTATGTATTCCAGACATAATCCATGAAGCTAGACAAGAAGGATTCTACATATGTGGAAGCATAGTATACTCGTTACAAATAAGATGGAGATCAGATGAAAGAAAGAAGAAAAAAATTTAATTTCTAAATTATCTCTTTTAAATTTTAAACATCTAATATCATCTTATCTATTATCTCCTATTTAAATTTTAAATTATAAAAACAAAATCTCATGTCATCTTAAACAAAAAAAATAAAATAAAAATAAAATCTGAGTATTACACCAACTGTCACAGAACTGTCTATTACCGGAGGAGAAACTCACTATCAAGATCCTCAAAGTTATCTAAACCAAACAGTAGAGGGGTGAGTTATCAAAGAATGGGTACCATGAAACTACCACCACATAAAACATACCAAGTCATAAGTAAACCTATAACAATAATCAATATAAACAATAATTGAACAATCTATAAAAATCGCTAATACAACAAGAATAGACTGGAAATCATAATTAAATATTTGAATATGTCTACCTCCAATTAAGGGGTCGAGGGGAGGTTGATCCTCCACCTTAGTCAAGGCAGGCTTACCTCCAACCTTTCTTTTCTGGGACTAGTTCTTGTGGTATGCGGCTCAAGGGTACGCTAAACCCATATGGTCAGGCTGAATCGATGGGTAAGCTAAACCAGCGTGGATGAATTTAATGGTTAGGTGCAATAAACTTGTGTAATTGAACTGGAATGTTGGGTACGCTAAACTCGTCTTCAAGAATAGGCCTTACCGAGTACGCTAAATTTGTGCAAATAACAATCATAAACGCGCAGCACAATAACAACTAAAACAATAAGTCGACTACCCTATGATTCGCATGTTATATTGGTTATGCTTTTTAACATATACAGTATTCTAATCTACGACACATGTGTTACTTAGTTATGAGTTATGTCTGTATTGCTTATGCTATGGTAACTAAGCTAATGAACATGTCTTCCTAAGCATGTAATCTCTAAGCACATAATTTCCTAATATAATCCTACACATACTACACATGAATAATAATCATACTATACAACATAATGCATACATAAGCGTATATCACTTGATAGAACGATAATGCATGGCATAAATCGTTTGACACACCAAGACTTCTGATAGTAGGGTTTTATATCCCATTTCATTATTCTATAATTAAACAATATTGTAGCCTAAAATTTTGAGGTTTTAATACTTAATAAATATGTTTTGCACATCGCCCTCCTTTATGCTTAAGTGAAAAAAATGTAATTAAATGCACCATTTTTTAATGATTTTAATTATCTTGAGTAGCATATGCATTTAACCTCTCACATTTGAGTTGTTAGAATCATAAATGATCAAATACCAATGCAATAATAAGTATGAAAGGAGATAAGACAGAGTATTGGAGTGCAAGAGGTCTCGGAAGACCGCTACAACGTGCTCAGGCCACTGCATCGCTTGAAATCACTATGTTGCTGCAACGTGCCCACATCTTTTATTGAATATACAAGTGTGTCAAATATCCTTTATTTTGTCATTTATATACTGAATTAAGTTTTATGTATTAAGTTACCAACATTTTATTTTTCATTATTTTTATCAACATTTTATTTTTCACTATTTTTATCAATAAAAATAGTTTTTAAATAGTTGAGGTCATTAAATGGTAATAACTAAAGTTTGATACCTATGTTGATTTATATCATAAAATTTAGACCCAAACTATTCTTCGCTTTGTTTAAAATTCTCTCTCATGCCTAAATTGACTCATTTATAATTCTCTTCCTTTTATAAGAATTTTATTTTATTATTTCAACATAAAAAAATAAAGCTAAAAGCCTTTGACTTAGGATTTTAGTTAATTATAAAATATTTATTAATTATTCTAAATATAAGCTTTAACTTATAATGTATAAACAAAATTAATCTAATTCAAATAAAATCAAATCAATTATGCATTTTAATTATCCCAATCAATTCCAAAAGAAAGTGATAAAGAGATAGGAACATATATGATTTTTTTTCCTTTTAATTCTTTGTGTACACTTAACTATTGCTATAATATATTTTAAATTAAATATTTGTTTTTATAATTAATAAATATTCTATTCAGTTAAGATGCGAAAGATGAGTACTTAAAGGATGACGGGATACAAAGGATAAATATAATGATTTTTTTTAAAAATAAAGAGGAAATACAACAGGGAAAATGAATTGACTTTTCTATTTTTAATTATGTTCGATTCACACTTTAAATTTGGGTAAAAAAATTCTTATAAAATTAATTACACTAATAATAAGGTGTTATATGAAATAGATTATACAATTTTCTTTGATTTAACTTTTTAAATAATATATAATCTTTTCATTATGCTTTTTATTTATAATATTTTTTTAATTCTATTGTACATGATTTTGTTGCTTTCATTGATATTTGTTTATTATTTTTTTAATACTTTAAAAATTACATTTAATGAGGTTTAAATCTAAGACCTAATGCACATTACCCAAACTCCTCACCATTAGACTAATTCTAATGACTTATGATGTTTGCTTATTATTGAATGTACAATAAGACCATCTTGATATAGCAATAAGATAATTTTTCTAAAATTTCTTCATAACCAACGAAAAAGAGAGATTGTTTTCAATGTGTTACAAGACTAGAAAATCATTGGACTTTTCATTTGCATTTAAGAAGTTAATGTTAAAAACAAGTTTTTAAATATTTTAACATTCAATGTTTATTTACTTTGTTTATTAATAAGATACAATGAGTTATGTAAAAAAAAAAAAATACTATGAGTTAAATGGTAAGAAATAAGAAAGGAAAAAATTCAGAGAATTTTTTTAACTTTTGATTGATTTTTTTATTAAAATATTAATGAAAATAATGATGGTAATATAACCTACAAGTTTGGTTAATTAAAATATTATAAATTTAATGGTTCAAATGGGCAAAGTAAAAGTTTTTATCATTGATATAATATCTCAAACAAGTGATGTTATATATATATATATATATAAAGATGCCAATTTTTCTGTCATTACTTATTAATGTGAGAATAAAATTATTGAGAATATTTTTATAGTTTATCACACAATGATATAATACATATATTTTTTTGAAAGATTTTTTCATATGATGCTAACACATGTATATTAGGTGATACTTTCTTTTTTCTTTTTATAGTCATGGGTGATACTTTTTTTGGGTAAATACATACGTTATATGACTTTAATAACCTACAAAAACTTAACGAAGAGCAACAAATAAATTTTTTTGAAATATAGATCAAAGATGTAAATGAGAACAAAATAAAGTGGCAGGGACGACGAGCATGAAGATTAAACAATTTTTACGAAGAGGGAATAGAAAATGAAAATTTTTAAAATTTGTATAGAGAAAAATAAATAGTGAAAAGATAGATAATTTGGATAAAGTAAGGTTTATGTAGTAGGAATCTACACAATTTAATGAAATGATAACGAGTAGTAAAAAGATTAAATAATGTACCTCGTATAACTTTAATAATTAATAATTCAAAAATTTTTCGTTTAAAATTTTATATCATTCCTCTGCATTGCATGGGCTAATATACTAATTAATATATATATATATATATATAAATCTAAAAATAAAAGTACTTAATTTGATACGCAATTTATTTATATAAGTTTGATGTATTCCTTTTCAACTATTTTTATATAAGTTAAAAAATATTTTTAAAATAAGCATTATTATCTCATCTCTATTATAGTTTGAAACCCTTCTGAATATAAAAATTCTAAAACTTAGATAAAAATTAAATAAAATTTTTATTCGATATAAAAGTTCCGAATTTAAATTCATCATCAACGAACGAAATTAGCAGACAGTATAACAAAGCTTTTGTAAAAGTAATTACTATTATCTTTTCCTGTTACAAAGGCATTGGACAATGTAATATTTTGTTTGATCATTTTACCATTTTTTCTTACTTTTCAATGTAATTACTTATTATCATTTTTTTCTTTAAAAAGCTGTTACTAACCTCTTATTTATAATCGATAAAATTACTACTAAGTAAAAATTTGCAAATACAAAGTTTCTGCATTCCCACTAATTATTATTATTAAATTATAAAATGTTCTCTTTTATTACTAAGATTGCATAGTACTTTTTATTCACTTTATGATTTGGAGTAAACATTTTATTTTGTTACATTGGATGCATGAGTAATAATTAGACAGAAGATTCAACAATATTAAATTATAAAATGATAATTATTTTAATTTTTTTATACTTTAATATTTATAAGGGAATTAATATCTTTTTATATTTCATTAGTTATAATTTATTTTTAAGTTTAAAATAATAAATAATTATAATTAATAAGACACGACTAATTTTTAATCACAAATAATCATAAAGTATTGGTACACTTAAATTTGATAAAATACTCATATCCGAGGAAGATCATTTTATCTACGATTTTATAAAATACTATTAAATATTATTAGCATTGTAAAAAAAATATTAAATATAATTAAATGAATAATATTAAATAATTAAAATTTTGAGACACCAAAGCCCAGCTATTCTCTGATGTGGGCACACATCAAAATTATACACGGAGAGAGACAGCGAAGGGAAACAATTTGGAATCCGTTTTGAAGTCGCCGTCAAAACTCATTCCACTGTTCCACTGATCGGTTCCACCGATCATCCACCGTTTTGTCTTATTCAACAGATTCTGGGCTTGAACCCAAAAGAATTTCAATTGTTAATGCAAGTAATAATTTTTATTCTGGTTTATATGCTCCAACCTCAATGAAGGGTTGCCCGAAGGCATGATCACTGCGCGTTTCAGCCAATTTCCCTTCCTCTGGGTTTTTGGAGGGTTCCGTGTTTGCTTTTGTGGGTCGGTGTTTTTATATTTTTCTTTTTAATTTTTTTTTAGAATTTGGGTTTTAGGTTATTTTTATTTTTGTTGCCGTTTTTTTATGAGGGTTTGGTTGAAGTGATGCTGGACTTTAGGGAAGTTTCCAGCGTGAAAGGGATACTATTTGAGTTCTAGGGTTTTGCCTAGGGCTAGAAATTTTCTTGGTTTGTGGTGGAGATGAAAGAGGATACTGAGCTCGAGGAAGGAGAGGCTTGCTATAACAAGGATGATGATGATGCCAACGTTGACCTTGATTCTCTCTCTTACATTGTAAGGGTCTACTTGAATCTAGTCTCAGCCGAGTTCAGTTTTTCCCATTTGAATTTGGTTTATGGTTTCTGGTTATGCAGGAAATAAGAACAAATAATGGTTTGTTCTATTTGGTTTAACAGTGAAATTTGGATTTGGTGTACTATCATTGAGCATGGTCTTCCTATTATCAATAGGGAATGGAAGAGTTGTTGAATTTGTCATAATTAAACTCCTGTCTGATGAAATTATATCAATATAATACGGGTGAAGATAAACTATTGGCTATTTGGCTTTCCCATAGTACCTACATTGTTAGTGGAAATGAAATTCAGCATTGATGAAGTGATTAAGAAACTGGCAATGCATAGTGTGAATTAATTTGGTTGCCCTAGATGCCTTGATGCAAGTTGATCTTCTAGATGATTCTCAAATTGTTGATGCCATGCTAATGTGCATTAATATCTTGGCCTCTTAGAAGAAAAGTACTTACAAAACAAATAATAGAAATAGTGGCAATTCTTAAATCCACGTTACTGATCTTCATGGTGCCTGCTGTTATTATGCTTCATTCCTAGTGCTTACTTTTTATTATTGCCAATTTTACTTTAAAGTCCTATATTTCATCAAGAAAATTTTAAGACCAATAAGTTGTTTCATGTTTCCTGAAGGATGAGAGGATTCAACATGTTCTGGGCCATTTTCAGAAGGACTTTGAAGGTGGTGTTTCTGCTGAGAATTTGGGTACGTGGCAATGGCATAATAAAAGTCAAGCCTTGTAGTGTGAAATGAATGAGCTCTCTTCAAGACCACAGAAAATGATGTAATAAGATACTAATAATATTTTTCAGGTGCAAAATTTGGCGGCTATGGTTCCTTTTTACCTACCCATGAGCGCTCTTCTCTGTCTTTGTCTCATCCAAAGACTCCACAAAACCACAGCTTACCAAAATCTCCTGTCAATCTCCACGTGGAGGTATAGCAATATTTTTGTTGTTCTATATTCTGTTTTTGATAGGAATGTAATATTAGCTGCCAAACTATGAAGAAACACAGCTTAATTGTGTAATTTGGGTATTATACAGGCTGCTTCACATAACACAAAAGCTCCTCCAAATATGCCTCGTTCTGCAAAGCTTGGAACTGCTTTGCATAGTTTGCATTCATTTGATAATTTAGGAGCACCTTCAGTAGATGACTCAGCGAAGACAGACAGAGGAATTTCTTCAAGTGAAGTAGCCGAGAGGTCCACAGTTAAAGATGATAGTACTAAAAAGTCAGGAAATTCAACTGACCAGAAAACACTGAAGTTTCGAATAAAAATGAAATCTAATATAATAGCACAAAAGAATGCAGAAATTTATAGTGGCCTTGGGCTTGATAACTCTCCATCTTCCTCAATGGGGAACAGCCCTATGGATAGTGAAGGTATGCCACCTGTTTCTCAAGAGAATGCTGAAGATTCCCCAACGGCTATTATTCAGGTAGAGGACCTTTTCTATTTCTACTGTTTTGAAAGACAGAAGTGTTGACTTTTTATTTAATGATACAGGTTATGACTTCCTTTCCTATCCCTGGCGGTGTTCTAACATCACCTCTACATGAAAACCTGCTCCACTTGGTTAAAAAAGAAAAAAACATTGGAGATAGCAGATGCATGTCTTCTCTTAATGCTCATCGGCAACCTTGTTCCATGTCTACCGATGAATCTGATTCTTTTGCTGGAGATGGGCATCTGAAGAAGAGGAAAGTGAGAATAGTGAGACAAAGCGAAAAGCGGTTGGAATTGAAGCATATGAATGGTACCCTTTCTGATATGGCATTGCATACAAATAAAAAGCTAGGAAATAGAACACCAGATCGTAATGACTTCCTCTCTAATGACTTGAAATGCACTCCTTTGTCAAGTTCAATTTGTGATGCTGGTGAAACTGCTGAAGGCAATGGTAAGGCTTCTGAAGTCTCTAAGGAGGTCAATAAGGATGGCATGCTAGGCAGAATGGTTTTTGCCGAAGCGGTGAAGGAGGAGTCGTTGGAGTCGATATCTGGTTGGGATTTTGAGAAGACTGAAAGGCAAAATGCGGGAACTGGTTATAAGAAAAAAGTTTCAGAGCATAAACTGGAAAATTCCGACAAGGATAATTCTACTGTTCCTAAGAATAATGACAAGTGTAATACTTATATCCTTTCCACAAAGGTTGAGTGTGGAGCTGTAAAAGGTAAGGTAGATCAAGATCCTCAAAAGTTTGAGACGAATCAGAAGGTAAAGATAGTATCTGAGGGCAACATCAAGTCAAATGGTGATCTGAGTCCAGGAAAAGCTGATGCTCTTGCCAGAAACGATGGCTTTGGGGGTACTAATTATGTGCCAGTTACTGATAGAAAGAGTGCTAGCTTTGGCATTGCTTCTTGCAGAAGTAAAATGAATAAATCAAAGTCACTGAAGGATAATAAGGTCAGAGATAGTAGCAAGTATTCAACGAAGGGAAAAAAGTCAGAATGGAAAGTTGATGGTCCTCCTGGTAATAGTGCCGTAAAAAATGTCAACTTTGATAATTTTGAAAAGCATAATGCATTTGGGGGTAAAGTAAAGGAAAGACCTAGTGGCAATAAAGTGGTTAATAATTTTCTAGATGAGCCACACCTAAAAGATGCTTCAGGTTCATTTCCTATTGTTGAAAACATACCTGCTTCTGAGATGAATCTATCAACAGTAGCTGCACCTCAACTTATTGAAGAAGATTGGGTAGGTTGTGACAAGTGTGGGAAATGGCGTCTTCTACCCACTGGTACGAAGCCGGAGCATCTTCCAGAGAAATGGTTGTGTAGCATGCTAAATTGGCTGTAAGTTTTTTGCTCATTTTTTGATGGAATTATGCATCAGCATATTATACTCTGGGTATACCTTTAGTTTGATGCTGTATTATGAGCAAGAATTGGAGCTATCTTGAATGATATACCAATTTTAATAAACTTTCTCTTTAATTTTCTATTTGTGCCCAATCTGTATGTGATTGATGTATTATTGCCTCCTTATTGTTCTTCTGAAATTGTTGTTAGGCCTGGAATGAATCGGTGTGATATCAGTGAGGATGAGACAACAAAGGCACTTTATGCCGTATATCAACTGCCAATTTCTGAGGGTCAAAATAACATGCAAATCCATGCCACTGGAACTGCAATTGGAGTGAGCTCTAATGATGCTTTGCAATTTGGTCTGAATCACAAAAAGTCCAGTTCTGATCGAGGAAAGAAGAAATATGTTATTAAGGAAAAGACAATGGAAGGGATCAAAAATGACATG
This sequence comes from Nissolia schottii, assembly GCA_003254905.1. NCBI lineage: Eukaryota > Viridiplantae > Streptophyta > Magnoliopsida > Fabales > Fabaceae > Nissolia > Nissolia schottii. The sequence continues at coordinate 133,354 of QANU01005318.1, forward strand.
CTTCAGTCCTCAGATTCTGTAAAGATCAATGCTCAAGAATCTGGAAAAAGTAGAAGGTTGGTTGGCATGAATCAGCACCCTGCAGGTTCAAACCTGACGAAGAAGATGAGTTCTAAACATATTGGAAGGTTGAACAATTTGATAGAAGAGAGACATGTGCCTAAAGAGAAAGAAAAGCAAATAAATAAAGGTACCTGTTTATTTTGGAGTTAATAAATTGTTTATTCAGAATTATTTTTATGGTGTGAATAAACAGTTGTGGATATTTTTTTAATTTATAGTGTCCATGCTGTTATCACACGTGCAGGTGACACAAAGCATATTAAACTGAAACGCAAGATGGATGGTGATCAACACAGAACAGGAACTCTCAAGAAATCAAAAACTGAAGATGTTTGCTACTCTGATAAACAATTGAATCCTGGCATGGGCCTTGAGAAGGTGGGTTTAAATTCAAGAAATGGTTTGCCAACAAAAACTAGTAGTAAGGATATGCAGAAATATGACGAGTATTGTTTATCTGAGGATGCACAGGACAAGTCATTAGGACCTACAAAGAAAGGAGATCAGGCGGTGGTCTCTTCAGATGGTGGATGCTTGGATGTGAAAAACAGCAGTAAACATGATGGTTCACTAAAGAAAAGGAAAATGAGGGGCTGGCTGGACAACGAGAAGCATTGCAACTCATTGTCCTTGCAGGATGATAAGCATTGTGGTGGAGAGGGCAATGCCAGTGGATTTAGGAAGGGAAAGAAGTGCGGAATTTTGCACACCGAGTCCAAATCAGTTACTGCAGGTGATGATAAATTGAATAAAGGTAGGATAAGGCAAGCAGAAGTGCAAGTTGACAAAGCCCTGCAACCTAATAAGCACAGAACTCATAAAGTTTTAGATGGTACTAATGCATTGGGCAAAGATATAGGCACTGGACAACTTTCATTGGCAGCAACTTCGAGCTCTTCTAAGGTTTCGGGGTCTCATAAAGCGAAAACCAACCATGAAGATGTTATTGGTTCTCCAGTAGAGTCTGTTACCTCCTCACCTTTGAGGACCTCCAACTTGGATAGGCGTATTTTGGCAGTTGGGGACATTTCAAGGAAGGATGATGCTACAAAAGTTGGTGTCTCAATAATAGATTCCAGGAGGAGCGTGGATAATAGGGAGGGAAGGCTATCAGTGAAACTGAAGGGTGATAGAGTTTCATGTAACTCCAATCTTGTAGCCGACAAATTTTCTTCAATAGAGTACCAGGTTGAGGATGCTAAAGACAAAGCCAGGTTCCAAACCAAAACTTCTTCCGAAGTTCTAAATGATGATTTGCTTGAAGTTGTTCCTGTTGAACATGGCAATTTTGCCAATGGTATGCATCATGAGGAGAAAGTAAACAAGAACAAACAAGAAAGTGAACTTTCTTGGCAGAAATCTGGTAAGGTTGCATCTTTGAACCTTAAGGAAAAGGAACGAAGGTCTGGTTCTCAGGTTGATACAGATAATATAAAGGTTGTTTATTCCAAAAATGGTGGGAGGCTTGACTTAGCAGTTGATCCTAGTCATCATTATCCTGCATCCGGCCCTGAGACAAGAAATGATGCTAAATACACTTCTGTCAAGTCCAAACGCGAGATTGAGAATATTGCTCAGAAAAATGTTCTAAGACATGGGTCAAGTGAGACTGGGAAGCAAAATGTGATAAAACAGAAATACGTAGAGAATTCAGTTCTCAAACTTGATGCTCAATGCAGCACTGATAGCAAGCCTATCTCCCCGCAGAACCTGACTCAGGACTTTGAAGAAGAAAACAATGCTAATCTTGTATGTACTGAATCAGGAGATGGGAAATGCAGAAATCTCTCATCTGCTGTGGGTGGAGTGAAAAGGGAAGCATTATATGGGGGACCAAGAACTGCACCGGGGTATCAAAAGGGAGATGTGTCTAATGAGCATCCAGTCCATGTGTCTGGCAATGGTGATGTGGCTATGTTGATGAGAAAATCTGTTAATGTTAGTAAAAATATTGGAGTTAATTATAGTTCTGGAAATTTTCATACTGATCAACGACTCAGTGTGCCCACTCCCATGAAAACAAATTCGAGCCAAACTGCTGCCTTTAATACCCTGGAAGAAGCCACAAAAATAAAAGATAGGGCAGATAATTATAAGGTTACTTGATCATTTCAAGATTTTATTTCACGTCTTTTGGTTGGATCTAGCATCTTTCTTTTTTCTAACTTATGTTTTAAATGCTGTTTATTTTATAGAACTCTGGGTTTGAGTTTGAAAGCAACGAGACTTATTTTGAAGCTGCCGTGAAGTTTCTGCATGGAGCATTTCTTCTTGAAAATTGTCACAGTGACAGTAGCAAGCATAGTGAGATGAGCCAAATGCAATTTTATGCTACTGCAGCTAAACTTTTCAAGTAAGTGAAGAGTTCTGAAGCTCTAAGTAAATTTATTTTTTTATGATTCCAGATTACCATTATTCAGTTATTGGTCAAAGTACATTTTTAGAAAAAAAGGATTAAGAACATGTAATTTGGTGGCAACAGCCAACAAGCTATCTTTTTGTGACATGTTCAACTACGGATAGAAGCAATTAAATTAAACTAACAACATCATAACTTAACCTTGTTAGTTAGTAATGTTTTCTGTAGATATCTACTTAATTCTTTTATTGAATGGCTCACATTTTTTCCATTCAAGGGCTCTTGGGTTTTGCTTTGGTAGACAGAAGAGCTAAAATATGTTGGCTGCATTAACTGTGTGATTCCTTAAGTTATGAGTCTTCTTTTTCCTAGTTATTTCAATTACTTAAAAGTTTAAGCCTACCTATAATAAATTGGTTTTGGATTGTTTTTTATCGTTTTTTGGGTGGTGGGGTCTTGTTGTATGTTTAGTGGATACAAAGGTCAACACTATCTTCAATTAACACTCCTCAACTTTCTCAGCATTGTCTTCCTAGATCAATTGAATATTTGCGTGACTGTACTGTTTTGTGCGGTTACAGACTTATGGTTGTTTGTTTGTACTATTGGCATAAAAATTGTTCCATCAGATGACATCTTAGAATTTTGATGGAGCTATTCGTGTTAACTAGCCTTCAACTGTGCAATGCTTTGAAATGTTTACAGATTCTCTGCTCATGGATATGAAAGACGGGAAGAAATGGCGGAAGCTGCTTTGGCATATAAATGCCTGGAGGTGGCATACATGAGAATGATTAACTGTAAACATTCTAGTACAAGCAGGGATCGGCATGAGTTGCAGTCAGCTTTACATATGGCTTATCAAGGTAATGGAACATATGTTCTTTTGATTTTAAATTTATGTGTTCAGGCTTCTCAGGCATTATTGTATGTTGATTTTGCAATCTTCTTTGCACATGCATACTTCCGCAGGGTTAGTGCATGTTATCTGTGGACATTGAAAAGAGGAAAGCCAACTAATAATGAATTAGATTCCTTTTTATATTCTAAGACTGATATTATTTCCATGTGTTGAATGAGATGGGAGCACATGATGCCTTCCGTTTTTTCGTTGTAGGGGGATTTCAATGGGATAAACTAATGGAGTGGAGTGGAGTGGACTGCACTGAACTTAGTTTTGATAGTCTCTTCGTTAATATTAGCTGTGATATATGCATGCCTCATCATTGGCTGTTTTTTCACTCTACTTTTAGGTGAATCTCCTTCATCTTCTGCATCCGATGTTGATAACTTAAACAACCAGGCGGCAGTGGATAAGACTACTTTGGTCAAGGGAATTAATAGTCATGTTGCTGGTAACCAAGTCTTACCTGCTAGAACTCAACCAAATTTGGTCAGGCTTCTTGATTTTGTAAGTAACTTGCAAGGCTTATCCCTTACGTTTTATTTGGAAGGTCTGTCTGGGTGTTTGATCCTGAAGTACCATGAAACTGTTGTTGGGGGATCTAGGGGTTTATTTATTTATTTTTTTTGGATAAAAGAAGAAGTTCATTTAGATGAGAAGAGAATTACAAAAAGTGGATAAGATATTCTCTAAACAGAAAACAAGAACCAAATTATAAATGGTTAAAATGTAGTAAAACTTTCCAATCTTTCGATATATCTGAGAGGGATCCAGGGGTTTATTGATAGAAGATAACTTTTTTTTTTTTTTTGGATAAGAGAAGATAGATACAAAAGGTGAGAGGACAAGGGATCCTCCATACAAAAACAATAGTAAACCAAAAACTATGAATGAAGTAGGGCTTTCCAATCTCTCAACATATATGTGAGGGAAAGTCTCTAGACATTATGTGCTATAAGCCAAATTGAAGCCATACGCCTAATCCTATCCCACGGAACATGCTTATCAGCAAAATTGTCATTAAAAACGTGGGAGTTGCGCTCAAGGCGGATAAACTAAACAATAACAAATCCAGCATAATTTGTCAAGGAATTGATTTAAGGTCGCAGGGGGCACCCAAGATACCAAACAGACAGATCCAAGGAGTTAGCCATATTACAAGGCAAGAACATGTGTGTAACTTTTTCTGAATTCACACACATTATGGGAAATAGCCTTAAGTGGCCTCCGAATTTGCCACATGTCATTAGTATTAATTTTGTTTAGCACAACTCTCCATATAAATGATTTGGCTTTACTAGGAGCTTTGGACTTCCAAATGGGATTTTCAAGGTGGAAAGAGAGGTTATGCTTGAGGAGTGAGTTAGAAACTGAAAATATGATTTACAAGAGAATAGCTCAGAGGATTCAAGAGACCAAGATCTTACGCCTTGACTAAGTGACAACGTACCAGTATCTAGGACACCCAATAGGATAATTCAAAGGACTCTTATCATTAAGATTTCGAAAAAGGTGGAAGTCCCAGGAGGAAGCGGAGTTTTGCACTCTAATTTTTTGTTTTTTTTTGTTTTTTTGAATAGGTGCATTATGTAAAGAAGATAGGCAATATAGGCGAGTAAATGCAAGACTAAAAGGGGAATCACCTATCCAATGGTCCTCCCAAAATGTAAAATGGGAGCCATTACCCTCCTTCAAGGAAAGCAAAGGACGAAAGGAAGGAATTGTAAGCTTGGGAAATGAATTTTCAGGGTCTAGAGTCAGAAGCTTGGCCTGCGGACTTAGCATCCAACCCATTTATGCCCAAGCCATACTTACTCCATAGCCATAAAGAAAGAGGCTCTAAAGAAAAACGCCATAGCCATTTGGTCGCCAAAGCAAAATTTTAAGACACCAAATTGCCTAGATCCAAACCACCTTATTTCTTAGAGTGACAATACACCTCCCAACTAATCAATGGTCACGTTTCATATCCAACGCACCTGACCGAAGAAAGTGTTTCGGTCCTAGATAGTAGTTGGTTGTAGGAAATGTGTTTTGGTCCTAGATAGAACGAAATCAGTATGGATATCAGCTGTTTCTGCTATGCTAAGATGAAATTTGTTCTTTAGACAATTTTCAATTGCATGGAAGATCTTGGCTCATGTCTGAAATTCCTAGAATGCTATAGGAGGATTTTGTTGTATAACTTGTTGTGTTGACTGTCATACTGGCTACTGTCACTTAGCAGTTCTGAATACAATATATGTTTTAGTTTTTGGTGGACAGGTGGGGGTAAAATTTCAAGCTTATAGCATCCTTTTCTTCCTTTCGTTCTTCTTGCCTCACCCTAATAATAATCAGTTAGCATATACTGTAATTAATTTCATTGTAGACACAGAATATCGGATCTTTAGGATTTTATTATGTATGTTCATAATTTTTTTTTATGGACCATTCAGTATAAGTCATCTTTTGATTTGCAGATTCAGGATACAAATTTTGCAATGGAGGCCTCTAAAAAATGCCAGAGCACTTTTGCAGCTGCTAATGTGAACATGGAAGAGGCTCGGAATAGGGATTGTATAGCTTCTATTAAAAGGGTTATTGATTTCAGCTTCCAGGATGTAGATGAGCTTGTGCGTTTGGTTTGGATTGCAAATAAAGCCATAAGTGGTGCTGGTCTTGGTGGTGCTAGAGATTAACTCATACTGTATATAAATGTAATTTTTTGGTTTTACTTCTCTACTGGGATGGCATCATGAAAGGGAAGGGCTAAGTCTACGTAGTCCTGCACTTGGAAACCTGCAAAGATGGCAGTTTTCCAATGACCCGTTACCCTTATGTACATTTGTACAGAAGTGATTGGTTAGAAAATTTTGTCTTATTTTTAATTGAGGTTCTTCTTAACGTGGATAGGGGTACGATTCTCACTATTTTATGGGTTAGAAAGAGGGAAGGGATTCCTGGTTGTCACGTGACACCAGACGGATATTATGTAATAGTTCAGTGCTACATTCTTTGCTCCACTGACTTGGAGCCCGGGAAAACGGAATATAGAGTCTGGATATGTTAGGAACCATTTTTGAAGGCTTTGACTGCTGATATAGTTATATTAGGTCCATTGCTTTTTGAGCAACTCTCCTTTTATGTTATGAAATTAAAGTTTTGAATGAATAGAATGTGCATAAAGTTTTCTCTTCTGTGAGTTTCATGGAGCGCAAACATATTGTTCATGCCAGCTTTTGGAGTTAAAGCACTGGGATTTGGGATATACAGGTAGGTACTTAACCATGTGTTGTAAACTTCTGCTTTCTGTTCTTTGCTTTATTTCATCATCAAGTTCTTCCTTCTGTGCTATGTAGGTCATACTCCGAATATTTGGAGCCTCGACTGTTTGAATACTTAGTAACTGTCAACAATTTGAGGTGTATTTGATATCTGTGCATGACATCGTGTGAGCTGGTAGTGAGTGAGTGTGCTCAATCAAGGTGTGCAAGATTTTTTATACTTGGACTGATTTTAGAATTGATTTATAGATCTAATTTTGATTCATGGTTAGTGCTCAAGTCTTGTTCAAACTATCATCGTGGATCAGGTAACTACCTCATTGAAAAGTTCGACTGTGATAGTAACTACCTGAAACTCTCTTAAAAACATGTCAGCACATGGTTGGACGATAGATGTAAAATCTTTTAGATACCATGGATAAAGTTAATATCACCCTTCATTGTTGGTGGGGATTATTTAATCTGAAATTTGCTAATTTTTTTGTTATCGTGGATGCTAATTAGAATCCTAGCACACACTTTTGCCACAAAGGCACAAACTATGGTGAAGCTTTATGGAGGCGTTGAAGGTGAGGGTAGGCTGTAGCTTGTGAACCGTAGTGATTTCTATGGGTAAAATTATGATGTGATTTACTAATTCTAGTATGACATGTTGAAATCAATTTCCTCTTTTCATTTATTTTAGTTCTTGTGGTCTATTTAAGTATCTTGACATCTCAATAGTCAATTATGCTTGTACACTGTTGCTATATCATACCAAGACTAAATTATTATAATGGCATGTTGGCAACCACTGAAAATATGATTCGTTAAAGTTTGACTTTGGGGCTTGTTTTTTGAATATTGGTTTAGTAGGTTTCATGGTCAATTTTGAATTATTATCTTTCTGGGGTTAATGAGACTGGAAGTGAAGTTCCCTCTGATCGGTATCATGGATGGAAAGGAAAGGAACATAATGGAAAAGAAAATAGGTGGGAGGAGTTATCACTCCCCTTGTTTGGTATCACTCTTTCATGATGGAAATAAAAATGGGAATGTATGTTAATAATATTGGAATAAATGAAAACCTGTGGGACTCAATGATTAAATATTCTCTTCCCTCCCCTATCCATTCAGAAAGGGAAGGATAAATTTTCATGGGGCCCATGGGAATCTCCTCCCCACAGTCTTCATTTCCTTTTGTTTTTATCCCTACCAACATGGGATGACTCAGATCATCACTCTTCTTCCTTTACTTTCCGCGTCCCTTCCATTTCAGGAGACCTAACATTAGGCCAGAGTTTAAAGTCACGCTGGCCCTTCCCAATAATCATCTTGAAATAAATGTGCCGTGCTCAGTATTACTATGATATTACAGTGCTAAGATAGTTTATGCTGTGACTTGTCAATATTCTTCCCATTATTGCTGGTAAGTGGTAGCTCGATGTTATAAGTTTATTGGGTCAATTGTGTTACATTTAAAGTAAATTCTCTGGAAGAAATTATGGTGTACCATTTATTTGTGCACTACACTAGAAATTGTCAGGTGATTTTAATACTTATAGATTTGGATTTCATATGGGAGATTTGTCAATCAGTTGTACATTTCTAAAATCCTACTGGGATAACACATTGAACGCGCAACACTTCCTCAATAATTCCACCGTAACTCAAGAGTTTGTTTTCTGTTTAGTTAAGCTTAACTCATCATGTATATAAGTTAGTTTTACCAGTTTGTCGTAGTTCATTTGATGGAATTATTTCATTGTACGATGCAGTAGAACGAGTATTCTTCTGCGATAAGTTTTCCTCTATAAACAAATTCACCATGATTCTGTCCCTCCTTTCTTTACATCATCTCTCTTTGTTCATGAGATCGTAATTGCACAATTTCATTATTTTCAGTCATTTAGCACCAAAACTGATGTGTGGTTACCACACTTTAAATAAGCGTGAAACTTGGTTAAGTATTGGACTGACAAATCGGTACTTTTATTAAAAAAATTATATGATCTGAAAGGCTTTTACATGAAGAATGTTCCACCCATATGGGATTTGCATGAGTCTATTTTTAATATATATATATATATATATATAATATATATATATATATATATATATATATGACTGTCGGAAAAGCTAACAAGTGCTTTCAAAGTACTTGTTAAGAAATTTAAAATGAAAACAAGGCAACGATCCATTGAAGAAATTTTGAGAGAGATCGAGAGTTTGAAGGTATCTGAGACTCTGAATCTCGTTCGGGACAGACTCAGATAAGGAATTGCATAAAGGAATATACTTTGAAGCCTCTGAGCCTGGAAGAGCTGAGGGGGCAAGGCTCCAAAGAGTTAGTTGTTACGGGGAGAGAGCCTAGCGCTGAAGGTAAAGGTTCCTCTTTGGGATGCTAATGGGGTGTCATGGAGCCTTGTGGGTCGTTGAAAGAGTGGTTGTGTGCATAGTTATCAAAATCGCTTGTTAACTCGTAAAATTGTACGAGTTTATGAGTTTAGGTAGTAAAATCGAGCTAACTTGCATGTAAACCTGTTTCTGGGTAAAATCGGGTAAACTCGCATAAAATCGGGAGTTTACTGCCGATTTTACGAGTTTACCACACAGGCAGTTTTTTTTTTTTAACAGCTGTGCATGCAATCGTACTCCGTAGTGCCATCGTGCTTTGTCGCTAATCCATCGTATGTATTTCAAATATCTTTTCCATAAGGGTGCGTGACCTCTGCATTGCTATCTGTACTTTAGTGTTCTGGATTGGAGACATCATCGCCGCATGCTCGCTTCTTGTGATGCTCAGTAATATGGGACTCACTGATATCTTCGATATTTATGCTGTTGTGTGTGTCATCTCCTAGATATTTGTGTTATTAAAGGTTCCAGAAACAAAGGGCATGCCCCTCAAACTCATCACCGAATTCTTTGTTGTTGACTCGAAGCAGACTACTTCTATCAAGAATGAATGACATTGTTCTTTATATACATTTGCTATGTTGGTTGCTCAATACACCGCCTCTTTCTTGTGTTGATAGATTTTACTTATCATTAAGTTTATGTAGAGGAGGATATGTTCTGGTTCAAACAAATGAATTATATATTATCTATGAATTGAACTTAGAACTTATATATTTCATCTTTATTAGAGCTTTATTATGGAGTTAAAAGTATTTATGAATTTCAAGTTTTATTAAATATATTTTTGTAGCACAATAATTTTTTTAAATATTTTTTTAATATTTTTTTAATAATAGGTAAACTCGTACGAGTTTACGATCCGAGTTTACGGAGGCTCCACGAGTTTACTTAAACTCGCGAGTTTGATAACCATGGTTGTGTGTGAAAAGCACGATGGCTTCGGCATTGACAAGAGGTGCACGAGTGTTGCAGCTCTCTACCTTCTCCAACTTAGTGACCGTTGGAGAAAACCCAAATCACAAAGGAAAAGGGAGGTTGGCCGTCGGTGGGCGTGGTGGTCGGGGTGATGGGATGGGAGAGCTTTTAGGGTGTGCCACTAATTTGTGTTCTATCTATAAACCATTTTAATTTCATGAGGTGCATCAATGGTCATAAATTGGATGGCTTGTATTAGCTTGGTGTGTGATGCACCAATTTTAACTCGGTGTAGCGTAATGATCGTCTATTTAGTAATAATGAAGAATATTTAACTAAGAACACTTACTAGTAAAATTCTTATTATATTAATATAGGTTTGACGTGCTATGTAGTATTTTGTTAGGAAAAAAGATAATGAGCACGTAGTTAATACTCAAAGGTCTAAACTAAACAAACGCTAATTAGTTCAAGTAAAGTAATTGTGCACTTATTTCTCCTAAATATAGCCTTGAATTTGAGCACGTGCATTGAAAAATGAAAATGCCAACGTTGAAAGAGCTTCACAGTGGGTCAATATGACTTAAATCAAACTAATTGGGATCTAACAGACCGCTTGTTTTAAAAACCTTAAAGACACTAATTTTTTGAGTTTAATTGTTAGAATTTAATTTTGATGCATGTGCAGTTTGTTATACAATTATTTAATTAATTTATTTTATTTGGAAGAACTTTTAAGTAGTGAGTGTGATAATCAATAATATATTTTGATGTGTCAGCATATGATTGGACGACTAAAAATTGTTTTATACTGTCAGTGTATTCAAATTAAAATGCATTGATAGTTTAAAAAGTATTATATTGTTATACAATTCAATCTTGTAACATAAATAAAATCAATTGACTTATTATTTAAAAAAAATCATGCATATGAAATTATTTAATTATTTCATCTATTTCATAATGTTAGTTCATTTCATCTTTTAGGTTTAAGTACTTATGGACCATAAGTACCTATGGAATGAACTTAAAAAGGTGAAATGAACTAAATTATAGAATAGAGGGAGTATATGACAATCTAAAAAATTTAATATTGTCACTGCATAAGAATTAAACTCATTTTCTTTTGGGTTAAATATGTTTTTAGTTGACATACACTAAAATCTTAAAAAAAAATTATGAAAGATAAATAATAAAATTTATAATTTATAATTTATGAGGGACTAAAAGCATATTTAACTCATTTTGTTTTTTAAAATTATAATGGAGATATCAGTGATCTCGTTGGAATGGTGATGGGCCAAATTGTAGTGCTTGGAAAGCTTAGGTGAGTTCACGGATCTAGACAAGTGCTTGCTTTGCTTCTTGCTCAGCCGTGAAGTCAATGAAAGCACCAATGTGATGGATGGATCGTGACTTTAGTAAGCAAAATTAAACATTGATCAAAGCTGCAAAATGAACCTCAAATATGGCAATAGAGTCTAGCACACGAAACAGGATAACACGTACGGTTTCCTTTTATAGTTAAGAGTATTTCCTCCTCAGTCCTCACCCTTGTCCTTACTCACGTCTGTGCTTGCTGGGGTCATTACACACACGCTAAAAAAAGAGTTCTGCTATACGTACACAAAAAATCATACACCATACATACATCTCGTACTTATATACATAAAGTTTGTGTTTTAACTCATGTAATGTTTGTGCACTTAATTAAGTATAATTGAGAGTATCATTTACAAATTTGTAATGTTTGTGCACTCGTGAGAATAAAGTTTGTGCATTATTAATGGTGTATGTATGGGTGTATGAAATTGAGTGTACATGTAGCATTTTTGCTAAAAAAAATATGGCGTTTAGAAATGAAGCATCATCCTATTAACACGTTGGAATGAAAATAAGGACAAATTTGGGGTATGCTTGCCGAGAGTTCTCTAATCAAGTTATGATATGCGTGAAACTAAATACATTAAATGTGTGGTACATGTCATGGTTTGATTTGAAAATCCGATAATAAGGGTATATTTTTGGAATCAAAACAAGATAGAAAATGATTTGATTTGTAAATTAATTCTCATTTTTGGTATGTTAAGAAAAAGGAATTGATTTAATTTTCTAAATTCATGAGAATTTAAGTTGTTTATATTAGAATCTTATCACTTCTGTAAGAATTTAATTGGAATTGAATTCATTTTACCAATTCAACAAACTAAATTTATAAACTCTGTCATCTTCAATAAATCAAACTTATTATTATAAAAGATTATTTTAGTCCTAATTGTTTCCGAAATATTTTTCTTTTCAAAATTTTTTTTTCAATTCTTTTTAAAAAAATGACCAAAACAATTTTCAAAAAAAAAATTACCAAAATTGTTTTCAAAAAAATGAGTTTTTCTAAAAATTATTTTTTAAAAAATTCCAGTTTTTTTTGGAAAAACATATTTTTTAAAAAACATATTGTCCAACAAATAATTTTATTTCAAAAAATTTAAAAAAATTGAAAATATGTATTTTTTTTAAAATACATTTTTTCAAAAAAATAAAAAATATTTCAGTTCGTTTTTTAATAAGGGTAAAAATGTAATTCAATCAAACAAAATGAAATCAATTCTTGTTTTAATGAATTTCAAACATGATAATTGATTCCTAAATCAATTCCATTCTCATCTTATGTAGTTGATTCCAAACATGGTAATTGATTTGCAATTCAAATCAATTCAACTAAAATCATTTCTCATCTCATTGAATTCCAAACGCACTCATTTAGTTTTTGTTTTCATTTTTTTTATTTTTTTTACAAAATGTAAAAAAAATAAGAAAACAAAAAAAAATTTCATTTTTTCTTTGCACTATGTAAATAAAAACAAAAACCAAACAGATCCGAAAGATATAAGAAATTAGACTTGAGGACTCTGTTATTGTGGATGTCAATTTGATTTGTAGTCACAAGGTACTCAAGCAGGGGCAGATCTACTAATATATACATGAATATATAGTTTTGCCCCCATTATTTGGTTAAGTTTGTTCTAGTCCCCAACAATCAAACAAAAAGTTATTGAAAAAATGAATGTTTTTAACGTATTTATTTCACTACATTAATAACATACTGTAATAATTTATTATTTTCGATTACTTATTTTATGATGTGCTCATTGCACCATTTTTTATGTTGAACTATTCAAAGAATTGTGGTTGACATACAACTTCAATAGCTTAACAATAGTTTTATTGATGTAAACACTAAGTTATTTTGTTGCGTAACATGCATAAATTTAAGAGATTCTTTTTATGCATTTGATAAAGAAAAGTTGATTTGCTTAACTCAATTCTTATTACAACTTTCTTCTTCTTCTAAACCCTAACTTTTGGTACTTGATAATCAACTTAATGATTTTATATTGGGTGTGTGTTTTGATGATTAATCCTCAAATATAAATAAAATTGGTGATTTTGTTAAGAGGTTGGTTTAATACTTGAGACTATATGTAGTTTATGATTTTTGTGTTTTTCTTTTGAAGTTAGATTTAGTTTTGCATGTAACAATGCATCAATTGAAAGGATTTTCTATATTGTGAGTATCATAAAAATTGGCTTCGCAATTGCATGTGCGATAAATGGTTGAATCATTGCATGATAACATGCATAGAAAATGAGATATTTGTTAGTGTAGATAATAAAAATATCATTTTATATTTTCAATATATAAATACGGAAAGATAACACATGTAAATTAATCTTTTGTCATTTTAGATTAATATATTTTTTATACTTATATAAGTCAAGTATTGTTGAGTCTCGCTAGTTTTATTTTTATTTTTTTGTTTCTTTTGGTTACTATATTGTATTTGCTTGACGTTTTCTCCGTTGAAGTCTTAATTCTTCAAATTGTCAAAAAAAAAAAACTTTTCTTTTACCGTCGGAACTTAAATATTATGAATTTGTCACTGTATTCAAGCTTGACTATATATTACTCCATTCATTTTAAAATAATTATCACTTTCACTTTTTAATACTTTTATAAATGAATGTATCTAAAAATTAAGAATGATAATTATTTTAGAATGAGGTGTTATATTATTGTCGTGTTCTCCGTATATAGGAGTTGGATTCAAGTAAAATGTGAATCATATCTTCCTGTCAATTTAAGGGGTTTAAACAAGAAAAATCAGGTGTTGGATTCCACGTTTCGTAAGATTGTTTGATAAACAAGTTGGTCATAATCCGGATTCCACGTTTCGTAAGATTGTTTGATAAACAAGTTGGTCATAATCCACTTCCCTAGCTTGTCTGAGAATGGAAAAATGGTTTGAAAATAAGGTTCCTTCTCTAGGATCTTTTATCTTTGCCCAATTTCGTATTCAAAATGATAACCTACACTGTTAAATATAACTTATTAATCTTCTTTGTCTAATGCATGTTTCTTTAAAAGGAAGAATAAAATACATTAAAATCATCCAATGATATATGATTTGACAGAAGGAATTAACAAGCTTAGCTGACAGAAGGAACTAAAATGCATTACGGACTTTTTCTTTTCTTTCTTAAATAGTTTTTATGTATTGAATGCATTGAAAATTTAAAGAAATTTACCTTTTTTTTTTAATAAATTCTTTCTTCTTTGCTTTCTTATCTTGTTAGTAAAACTCAATTTTTGTTGAGATGAGTTGAACTGTATAAGTATGAGAAACGTTATTTGTATTTATTTAACATAAGACATTATATTAGCTTACAATTTATTTACCATTAGATGTGAAGATCTTATCCAATAATAAATAGAGTGTAAGTCAACATAGTGTCTCATCTAAAACAAATACTAATAACACAACTCTAGGGGCATTGATCAAGAAGGGGCTGTAGAGGCACTCACCTCCTTGTTTCATTGTGGGGCTTAGTAAATATGTCATATTCCAACAATCTTATAAGGCTGTGTATTGTTGATATTCATTTCTTTCCACCAAGTTCACTGGATTTGCCTGTTGCACCTTTATTGAGCTGCCATTACGTATGCCTCAGCCCAAATCATTGCTCTACAGCACATTTTGTACAAGTTTTTTACTTTCTTGACTGAACTACCTTCCCACTGCATATGCTAACGTAAAATCCTTGATTGCCTTGTGTGTCACCATTAGAAGTAGGTGCTTTTCCCTGTGTGGCACGCTATTATTAACAAGCAGAAAAACGAGTTTTGCTTTTAATCTTGTCAAAATATTCGCCACTTAGTTTTAGCACTCAATCACACTTCAGTTCTGAATTGCTCCATATGAACTAGGGATGTAAGTGGTTAAGATTTAATCCAATGAAACCCGAAGATTCAAACCTAATAAATGAAAACAGTTCAATTTAGTTCAGACAATTGGTGTATGTTTTAAGACAAGACAAAACCAATCCTATCACCCACCACAACTCATCTATTATTATTATTCGATAAAATTTGAATGGGAGGTACCCCTTATTGAGTTCTCATATCGAATGCTTAATAAGGTGTGGATTGACTTCCAAAAAAAAAGAATACAAATAACATAAGTCTTAAGCTTGTGCTTCATTTCTTCTAGGGATGACAATAGGACGGGTTTTACCTCACCTCAACCCCACCTCACATTTATTAACACTAACTTTTACCTGTGTGTTTTAAACATTATAATTCACATCCGCTCCATAGGTATTCACCCTGCCCTTTTTTAAAACACTTACTAAAATAATATAAAATTCAATTCACATATAGATTAACACAATCATATAATAAAGTACCACAAATGTCAACACTGAGCATTGATTAATCACGAACTGGGTGATGAATCATGGTGAAGAATGAGTGATGACTGAAGCACGAATGGAGACTACGACTTTGACGCGATGATTGATGTGCTTTGCGGCGGTGAGTGGAGAGTGCGTCATCAACGTTGACGTTAGAGGGCCAACAAGACACGGTCGCTGGCAATGGAAAAGGACAAGTGGAGTAATGTGGTTAAAGTGAAGGTTAGTGGCAATGCACAAGGATGAGGGTGAAGTCAGAAGGAGAAAGAAATTAAAGGGCATAACCCTATACTTTTAGGGTTTAGGGATTTAGGGTTAGGTAAATTTTATATAATTTTTTTAAATATATATATATACATATATTAATATATTTTTATAATATATAATATATAGGGTACGGGACAGGTAGGAGCTCTCTTATCATGACGGATCAAATAAATAACATAGAGAAGGGTCACAAAAAATACACAAAAAGAACATGAGAATTGTATTACTTGATTGTGTGCTTTTCATTGAGTACGATTAATGTATGCCTATTTATAGGCTAATAGAATCAAAATTTAAATGACAGAATCAAATTAAATCAACCTAAATTTAGAATAATCAGCCTAAATAAACATTAGATCAATTTAAAATAAATCAGAAACATGATAACATTGTTAACAATATAAATTGTATCTTGTTACTGTTAGCATCCTATTGTTCTTTGAGCATTTCATTTTGAAATATCACACACACAAAAATTTGGCATTAGTGGTTGGCTGGTACTGCAACTACAAATTTATATTAAAACTAATTAATATTTGGGTTGTTTAGTTGACTTGGCTCAAAACTACCAAATTGGGTTAGACTGAGTTGAGCGATAACTATTCTTTTTCATTTTAATTTTTGTAGCCGAACCCTCACGTTTTTTTTGAGATGGTCCATCAAGATCATTTTGATGAACCGGGTTCTAGCTTATCCTAGAAGACTTTGGTAACTCACTAGTTTACTAGGAGAAAATGAGAAAATGTTGTGATTAAATTCTCTCTCAAGTAAATTTATTAGGAGAAAACGTTATCAAATGTGATTTTTCATCATTAATTTTTTTATTGCTTAGTCATGTATGAGGTTCATCTCATCAATTAATAATGAGAATCATATTTAACAACACATAACAAAAAATTTAATTGAGAAAATCTATTTCTTCTAAAAAATCTGAGACCATGGGATACACAGCTTAAATATGATATTGTGGTGTTTTTGACTAAATTATAAGAGTGTAGTGTTTTTAATAAATTGCCTAAATACCCCGTTAAAAAAAACAAATTGCCTAAATCAGTAGCAGTTTGCTTATTCAATTTTCTTAAAATAAATTTTAAGCAAGTGGTTATAAAGATTGGCAATTTGCTTTGTACGGTCACATCAAGTACAATAGTTTCTTTCTTGTCATTGGAGAGTGGAGTTGAGTGAGGGAGGAAACATTGATTTTAATCAATAATTTTTTAAGCAAATCATTTAGGATTGTAATGATGTTTAAATTTAAGATATCATGTATGGTATCCAAATCCTTTATCATTAGACCAATTTTAGTGGTTTTGGGGATTTATTTTTGGAGACCACAATCTCATAAATTATTTTGAACTACCGCAATCTCATATATGACCCATACATAATGTGTGTGTGATAAAAAAAATTAATCGTAAAAAATTACACGTAACAAAGTTATGTAAAAGTTCAATATAACATGATTTATTTACCAAAATACTAAAGAATTTGAAAAGGTTTTTTTTTTAAAAAAAAATTATTTAGTGAGAAATAAATCCTTTCATGTTTTTGTTTCACATGATCAGATGATGTGAAGAATGATAAATAAAAATCCTTAAATTTTTTTTTTTGGAAAGCTTATGGAGTCTAATTTAATTATTGTGCTTATTCTCTTTCTACATGACATACTCATGTACTCAAGAAACATGAGAGAATATAAAGAGGGAAAAAAAAAACTGAGTAATGGAGATAATGGTTCACATTGCACCACCAAAATGTTTTGTTTCAAGTGGGATGGTTAAGTCTCACATCGATGAATGGTGAATGAATGATGAATTAAGTAAAAAATATATATTTCGCAGGACTCATAAACTCATTATTTTAAAGTTTTTGGGTTAAGATGAAACATCGACTCGCTTTTTGTGTTTTTCACTTAGCCTATTGATTTTATTTCCTTTAATATGGGCTTCCCTTCACAGCATTATACCTAACAAGTTGTATTAGAGCTAATGATTTGAATTCAGCCTAAAATTTGCTCATGTCGTTTGCCGTGAGTGCTTCTGTTGAGGAGAAAGCATACCGATATTGGGTTTCACACTTGAGAGAGAGATTGTTACTCGAGGGGAAAGATTATTGTGTTTCAAGTGTGAATATTAAGTCTTACGTAGGTCGTTGCCAAAGTGTTTGCTACATGCCAGAGACATTGTTTATGTAATCTATGACAACAACAATAAAAATTGTTGTTGTATGTATACCAAAAAACAAATTTGTTGTTGTATATTCCATTTATGACATCGACATTTAAAATCGTTGTCGTAAAGTTACTCTTTCCCAGCGACAATGAATTTTGCAATTGTATATTCAATTTATGACAAAGTCATTACGAATCGTTGTCATAGAGTTACTCTTTCTTAGTGACTTTGGATGTTGTTACTATAGAGGTTGATCTAAGGTAGCAACATATAAAATTGTTGTCATAGAATTACTCTATCCCAATGACATTTAATGTTGTTGCTGTAAAGGTTGTTAGATGGCAACGACTTTTAGAATTGTTGTGTTGTATGCAATCTATAGCTACGATTTTAGAAGTCGTGGTTGTAGATTTGCTCTTTCCCAGTGACTATAGATATTATTGGCATAGTTATCACTTATACCAGTGAATTTGCAAAAGTCGCTACCATATACTATGTATACTTGTGATCTAATTGTCTCTACTATAGCTGTTAGGCCTAGCGACTAAACCAACAACACTTTAATGTCGTTGAGAAAGAGTCACTTTTCCTAGCAATATGCGTGTCGTTGGGAAAAAGCCGTCGCGAGAGATCTAATTTCTAATACTATACGTCGATGATTGATGGACTAAGTAAAAATTATATATTTTGGAGGACTCATAAATCCATTGACTTCATATTTTGGGTCAAGATATAACGTTTAACCTATTTTTGTGTTTCCCATTTAACCCGATAGTTAAATTCTCTCCATTTTGGCCTCTTCTTCGTCACTTTATACCCAACACAAATTAGAAGAAAAGTCAGCAAGACCAAGAGGAGAGTGAAAAAAAAAATTAAGAAAACCATTGCTTATTACTTTTTCTTTAGTGGAGATATTTCCATTTCAGCCGACACAAGACAGTTGCTTGTTAGGCAGGAGCATGCGCTCAGTATGTACATCTTTCAGTGGCAGATTCCACTTAGAAGATTTTGTTTATTTTCGTTTGTATCATAGCCAAGATAAGAAAACTTTGGGGTACTGAAATTTTGGAAGTTTTGGATGTCTCTAGCGACGCCTGCCTAAAAAATTAAGTCGCGTTGGAACCCAGAGCAGAGGAGGATTTAAAGCATGAGAGGGTGGACAAAGGCATCATGACCGCATAACACTATATTTGGTCTGCAAAGTGGGGGCATTTTTCTTTTTGATGGACAATTGAGAATGGCCCCCCCTACATTTAGTAGTCTAATAATTTGTACCACCCAAATAAGTCTTGTGTATAGCTTAGAGGATCGGACAGAATAATTTGTACCACTACTATTAACCCAATTTCATGTTCTTAATAAACTATAGTAGATGGCCCTAACTTCTTCTTCTTTTTTTTTTTTTTTGGGTTACATGCCCTTTTTTATGTTGTGGTGGATGATATCATGCAGGTAAGTACCAGAAAAGGGAATAAAATAAAGGGCACTTGAAGGGCACAAGAAGATTAATCTTGTGGCTACTTTTTTAATGGCATCTTTACCAGCGTTGATTCGAGTTTAATCTATTAAGCACTGTTGTTGTGACTACGTTGCACCAAACATTGGTTCTCTCTTTAGGAGTTCACCCAATACTTACGGGTAATCTTGTGGCTATTATTTACGCAAACATATTCTAGTGCCATTTATTACATTAATTAATTGTTCAGTAGTCGATAAACAGAATTAGAGGAATTCTTTTATGAACATATATCATTATGTTACATGCTTTATATCATTCAATGAATGATATTTTAGTCTTCACTTTAGAGCTGCTGATATGTAATTCATTGTGAAGTATAAGATGACACAATATTTTCTCATAAAATGGAGTTTTTAGAATTGTAAACTTGTGGCGCTAGCATCACTCAAAAGGAAAGAAGGTGGTGTACGTTACACCACTTACACAAAATGAGAGAAATGACTTCAAGTTGTTTTTGTTTTTTTTTTTTTTTGTTGGTTTATCTACATATCGTTTAATTTTATTTTAATGGAGTTTTTCTCACTAATTGACATAATTAAAATATTTAGCTTATTAGTTTTAATTTTAAAAGTAATATTAAGTTAAAATATAGTTAAATATCTATTAATTATTTTGACTTATTTTGTAGGAAAGAAGTTTAGAGAAGTAAACAAAAGAAAATGTCAATTTTCTTTAAATATAATTTATATTTTAATTAAATATTTTTAATTTAATAAATTATCGATGGATATATCCGTCAGTAAAGTCTTATTTATTTTTTACTTTTATAAAAATTAATAAATTATTAGTAGATATATCCCTCAATAATGTCCTGTATAATTTTTAAAAAAAATAATAATGATAATACTGACAGACATGTGTGCCGGCAATTAATTTTAGCCACTTGACACCGCAGATTATTGGCAAAAATAGCGACAGATTTGCTATCGGTCAGTAACTTTGGCTTGTTTCAAGTGCATAGTTGAAAAAGACCATAGCAACAGATTTGGACATGAAATCCGCCTATAAATTTTGGTAGGAATATACAGTGATAAAATCCTCTGATAAAGAGCATTTTTCTAATAGTGTAGGACTCGTTCTTTCTATTTTAAAAGTCTAGCCTAGCCTAACCTAAAAATTTGTTTATAGGCCTACTTGAAACAAATAAAAATAAAAGGCTTAGATGTTATTTGTCATTGATGATATGCATACAGTGTATCTAATTAAGCTATTAACAAGAAATACATTAAAAAAAAATTAGTCATTTAAGATTAACACAACCAAAATAAGCACGAAAGAAGATGAATTATATCAGTATTTAAGAAATAATGCTACTCTACAAAGATTGAAGTGATATAACATAAGAAAACAAATTAATAGGCATTATACAAAAGATAAAGCATTAGGCGCCTAAGTCTGAGACAAAGACAAAGAGATGAAGAGTCAAAGAAGAACGTCTAACTCTATTTTAAAGGGAGTGAGAGAGATGAAAAACAAAAAGATTTTAAATATGATTAGGTCATATTATAAGAATATGATAAAAAAAATTATATTCAAGAATAGGAAAAAAATATATTTTTATAAATAGGTCGGCCTATTGGGCCTAATAGGTTTTTTTATTGTCCATGACCTGACCTACTTAGCTACAAATGTTTTTTTAAAAGCATTGACCTGACTTATTTATTAAATAGGCTAGACCGAACTAGACCTTAAACAAGCGGAGTTGAAGTCCCCCAACGAGCGGTCTGACCTACTTTCACCAACTACTTCTAGAGGATTAACAAAATGATTAATGTGCAACATTTTTAATCATTGATGCATTGATCTGATGACAACAAATTTTGGATGACTAATGCAATGATTGGTATACTTTGGAAGGACAAAAATAAGATTTTACTCTTCAAGTTTTTCACTTGATCTAGAAAATAGATTATTTTAATTGAATTTTTGTCATGTGTTGTTAATGTAATTTCTTACCATTAATTGATGAAGTGGACTCCATACTTGACATAAGCAACAAAAAAGTTAATAAAAAATTATCGCACTTAACAAAAACATAATAAAAAATTCAATTGAGAGAATGTATTCTCCTAAATTTATTTTCACCCCATCCAATTTGACTTTAACCTTTGTGAACCTTACTAAGGTAGAATAATGGTCCACAACCAATACAACTTACATTGTGATATTCATTTGTGTTGGACACTATGCTTGATTGACTAACATTGCATTTACCTTTAGATGATATTTTAATAAAGTCCATACTCCATTAAAATTTTATTTAATAATGAATGAAATGTGAGTTCACATGACATCTTATTTAAAGTGAGTACATATAACAATTTTTTAACTAATTATGGCAATCAGAATTAAAAAAAAATTAAAATTAGTATTGCACTATATTCAATAACCTACTATGTACCAAAACAAGGTGGAGGCTGGGTAAAATCCGGTGCATGACAAAAAAAAAAAAAAAAAANGTTTCAACTTGCAACATTGGCTTCGCTTCCCCTTCCCTTCTCCACCGTCCTCCTGTCGCCGCTGCCACATGGCCAAGGCCCGCAGGTTCACCACCAGCTGAAGCTAGCGCTTCCTCGAAATAGCCTACGCCTGGGAATCCACCGCCGCAGATCCGTCGGAGCTCCGGGAAGAGGATGTGCGGTCCGTGACGGAAGACCGTGAGCGCCAGGTCACTGCCTCCCCCGGCGAGTGGGAGCCACGCGCAGCTCCACGGCGCAAGATCTCCCACGAGAGGGAGGAGGACCTCAGCCGCCACGTAGGAGGCCTTTCCCTCGCCTTTGAGGATCCGACGGGTGGCAATGGCGCCACGACGTCGTCGTCGTCGAGGATCGTGCACCGGTACCGATCGCGCGACGCCGCTGTGACGCAGCGAGCGCGGCGCATGGCGACGTTGGCGCCGGTGAACGTGTTGGACTGGAGCAAGAAGATACTGCGCGTGGAGTCGGTGGAATCGCTGCGCGAGATGGACGCCGTGTGGAACCAGACCGGGTTCTACGGATGAACCGTGGCATTTGGACCGGCTTGTGATTCAATTGATTGTTATCATTATTATTACTGTTAATCAGGTTTAAGGGTGGTGGTTACCGGTTTCTGCAGGTTGCATAAAGTGATGGTCCACTGTAGAGAGAGCAAGTTGCATCGCTAACTAAAGTTCTTAGAGGCATGTAAGCCTTCTCAAAACGAAATATATTCAATAATCTACTTCACACTTTTATAATGTACTTGGCGTGGGCCCCTATGGATGTTTTTTTTTTCCTTCTTTTTTTTGTGGAAAACAATGCTATTTACCCCCCACGCTAGATTCACATTCTGCACATAATTCACACATAGACTTCATCAATCATTGCCATGTGTGCCGTAGTATTGAACAGGCACCAATTTTCTACTATAAATAGAGGCTTGGTTGAGATGGCGGAGACAGAGCAATCAAACTGAAGGGAAAAGAAAACTCAGCTCCAAATTCTGCTTTTCCATGTCCCCAGTACCCAATTCTTCCATCAATGTTGGCCACATTGATGATGTTATAGAACTAAGAAAAACTATGCCAGAGACAGTTCCTCAAAGATTTGTGAGAGACATGACAGAAAGGCCAACAATAACTGCTAAGGCTCATGACTCCCCACACCATTGTGGCATGCCGGTCATTGATTTCCCTAAGCTAAGTAGAGGGAAAGGCGACGAACTCCTCAGTGAGATTTTGAAGCTTGCAAACGCTTGTGAGGAGTGGGGATTTTTTCAGGTAAACGTATCTTAGCTTTTATCATTTATGCTACTAATATTTGATCAATGTTTTGACTTTAACATAACATGGATTTTTAACCCTTTAAGTAAACGGACTTGTTTAGTTTCTATCTTCATTTTTTTGTTTCTGTTTCCTCTTTCAATTTATTTTCTGTTTTTTATGATTTTGTAAAGAAAACAATAAAAGTTACAAATATCTTGTTTCTTGTTTTCCTTTCCTATTTTACTATTTAATTCAAAATCCTGACAAAACAAAAAGCAATCAGAAAACTGAACTAAAACCAAACAACTATAGTGTAGCGAAAAGGTTGCTGTATTGTGATCTGACAGCTCAAATCCTTGAAACAACTTCTCTACGGGAGTAAAGTTGTGTACATATGTCCTCTTCACAATCCACTAGGTGGGAGGCCTGTACATTAGCAGCCCTTTATTAACCTTTATGATAACTAATGTTGAGTGTGGTCACTAGGTAATTAACCATGATATTGACCTCAATCTGATGGAGAGCGTAGAGAAGATGAGCAACGAATTTTTCATGCTACCTTTGGAAGAGAAACAGAAATATCCAATGCTTCCGGGTACAGTCCAAGGGTATGGTCAGGCTTTTGTTTTCTCGGAGGACCAAAAGTTGGACTGGTGCAACATGTTGGCTCTTGCAATTGAGCCTCAATATGTGAGAAACCCAAATCTGTGGCCAAAGAAGCCAGAAAGATTCTGGTAACTGAAATCAAAAGTCTTATATTTTTACTCTTTTATTCCAATTTTCTTTTGGAAAGAATGCACTTTACTTCATTGAACGTGTATTTTACCGGTCATTTTTACATATGTATAAATCAACCTATTACATTTTATAATTGTGCAATGCAACTCTTATATGAAGTTATTTGTAACACGGCCAAATTATCCTATCTTCTTAAAGAAAATGAGGGTAATTTAGTTATTTAAATGTTGATTTGCATTGTTATGAAAGGTTCGGAGATCGATTTACTTGTTTTTACAAGTACACCTAGCCTTTTAATTCAAGGGGATAAAATGTTTTTTTTTCTTTTTATTACTTAACAAGCTTGAAACGCTCATGCAGTGAAACAGTGGAAGTGTACTCAAGAGAAGTACGGAAGCTATGCCATAATCTCCTCAAGTACATAGCTTTGGGCCTGAATTTGAAAGAAGATGTGTTTGAGAACATGTTTGGTGAGGCAGTGCAAGCCATAAGGATAAACTACTACCCTGCATGCTCAAGACCTGACCTTGTTTTGGGTCTGAGCCCCCATTCAGATGGAAGTGCCCTCACTGTGCTGCAGCAAGCAAAGGGAAGCCCTGTTGGACTTCAAATACTCAAGGACGGTTCTTGGATGCCTGTTCAAACCATTCCAAATGCTCTTGTCATCAACGTTGGAGACACCGTAGAAGTAGGATTTCAATTTTCTACACTGCTATCTTTCTTTTTCTACTTTTTTCTTAGCTTTTATCTTCTTGATTTTAGAGGGTAGGCTTTGACATAATAATAAAGTTGTTTTGTAATCTTAGTACTCTTTGGTTTTTGTTATTGGACATATCTAACTTTTTTAAGGTACATAAACTAACTTAAATTTTGAGAGCTTTTGTCTCTGCCCCTTCACCAAACATGTTTTTGTTCTTAATGTCTCTCTCTTTAAGATAGGAACCAAACATTACCTTGAGATCACATGTTCAAATTCTAAAAATAGCTTTCTCACTTATGGTAAGTACATCTAACCTCTCCAGACCGAGTCAGGTGCGAGCTTCATGCACTGCACCTCCCTTTTATTGATATGCTATAATTTGAGTTAGGTAACAAGTAGATTATCCTCTCCCATAATTCCTTTCATCTAAATTTGATTCTAAATTGCATTATGCAGGTTCTTACAAATGGGAAATACAAGAGTGTGGAGCACAGAGCTGTGGCTCATGAGCAGAAAGATAGACTCTCACTTGTGACATTCTTTGCTCCAAGCTATGAAGTAGAGCTTGGTCCAATGCAAGAATTTGTTGATGAAAACCACCCGTGCAAGTACAGAAGATACAATCATGGAGAGTACAGTAAACACTACATAACAAATAAGCTACAGGGGAAAAAGGCCTTGGACTTTACCAAGAAGATCTAAACCCCAAAAACACAACTAGGAAAGGGAGTACTATAATTACCAATTAGAAGACTCTGTATATATAATTAAAATCAACCACAGTATAAGTGCCATGGTCAAGCTTCTTCATTTCTATTTAATTGCAAATTTGACAAAATTGGTGATGTAGAAGAGTGTTATTGTGTGTGTGACTCTGTTCTTGTTTAAGTCATGTATGTGCTATGAACTAGTGACATCTTATATTATTATCATCAAATTGTGTTGGCAACTTGGAATGTGGACATCAAAACTCAAGGCTCAATTATTATAATTAATTGACATTTCTACTGTTCTTTCTATGATATTGTTATACGGAAAGAAGCAAGCAAATCATGTGGGAGCATTTCCCACATTATGAAAGAATCAAACAGGTAGAGAACAAAATTGATGGTTGTCCTATTCTTCCCTAAGAAGGAAAGCTTTTTTTTCCTCTGTGATGTGAGAGAGAGAGAGAGAGAGAGCTGGGGCCCACAGGTCATTTTATGAAGGTTTTCTAGTTCATATAATTGGCGGTGGAGGGAAGCACTAAACCGTGCAAGTTGTGATTGTTTTCGTAAGTGTGATTATGAAATGACATGACATTTAGTGCTAAACATTTTTTTTATTAAAAGTTTAAGTAAATTCAGTATCGGTCATTTTATTAGAGTCATGACATATTTGTAGATATTTTTAAAAATTTATAAATATATTTACAAATTACTTATTAAAGTGGCATTCATATTGACAACGGAAATCGAACTCGCATTCGCTTTGAGATATGAGTTCGTTCTTTACTAAATTGTGTCAACCATCTATAGCATTGAGTGTTACAATTAATCATGGTTATCAAATCACAGTACATATTGTATATCCCCAAAACAAATTATGAATCGTGAATCATATCAAATCATAAAACATAGAAGCATAACAAAAATATACTTTATATATGACATATCATAAACAAAATGACATCCTATGTTGTATGGGTACTCCAATTTTTGAAAAAGTACCTGTATTGATATGTACCCAGTACAGATACGGCTAGGTACATACCCAATTTTTTTTTTTTTTAAAAAGAAAGAGTACAGTTGGGATCGGTGTGGGTACATCAACTGACCAAAACTATGTCGTTTTGGTTTTTTTTTTTAAAGTTTGACTTATTAATGAGGTCTTAGTAAAAAAAACGTAATACCCTAACTCCTCATTCAATCCTCTACTCCTTTTCCTTTAATCCACACCTCTACTCTTCTCCATCCACTCATCCAATGATTCCTCTACTTCTATGGCGCCCTTGTCTTCGGTTTGACCTTGTTTTCAGGTCTTTATTCTCCTTTTTTTTTTTTATGATTAAACCAAAGTATAAGGTGCCAAAAGGATCATACACAGAGAAGCAAAAAACGATAAGAAGCTCACATCCCACCCCCCAACCCACCGAACACACATGCAAGTTAGGAAAGGGCTTCATTAAAACCTCCTTAGGGAAACCCAGTGGGACAAACCTTTGCTTTTTAAGAGAGGAAAAAGAGTACCCAAACTAAGCTTATTAAGGGCCCAAAAGATAGAAAGAAAAAAAAAACATATATGACGACCCAGCACACCAAACAACATAGGCAGTATCTATCCTAGGAGCTAACATTCAAATATAGAGTCAATCTTATCACCTTGAAGCTCTTTAGGAGCAAAAACTCTTACCAAGACAAGCATACTCAGAAAACTTGAATGGCCTCAATATTAAGTGCACCTAATATGGATAAAGAACCATCAAGGCTTCCATCTCAATAAGCTGTGACATCTATTTAGGCTTCCACTTTTCAGACTTTGAGCACAGATTCCTCTATTGTTGAAGCCAGAAACTTGCTGAATTAACCACTTCACATAACAAACTAATTTCTTATTAAAAATACAATTGTTCCTTGCCCGCCATATAACCCAAATGGATATAAAAAAGGCTATCCATCATTCTTTCTTGAGATCCCTGTCAATACTAACGCTCATCCAGGCTTCAAAAAATTGCTTAGCATTTTTGAGCGACACCCAAACGACGTTCCATTTTTCTTTTCACACTGACCATATCTCATGAGCAAACAAACATGTGAAAGACAGATGGTCAATTGATTCATCGCCTTTATTACATAAAACACATTCCTCATCCTCATTTTGAATAATATTGCGTGCACGAAGTCTATCTTTCGTATTCAGCCTCCCAATAATAACAAACCAAGCCAACAATTCAACTCTTGGGGGTACAAGGCCCTTCCATATTTTAGACGAGAAATGAAAGTTATTGGCCTGATAAGAATGGGAAAGATACTTACTTGCTTCCTCATTCACCTTCTTCTTTAAAGTCGCATCCAGCAAGGACTACCATTTTCAGCGACTCAACCTTGTCTCCAGCGAGTTCTTGTTCCTCTTCTTCTCCTCTAAGGCTAGCATTATTCCAACTTTATCTTCTATTTCACCTTTTTTTTTTGAGAAATAATTGAATAAATATGATTTTGGTTTTTTCTTGTGTCATTGGTTTTGGATTAGATATTTACATTAGTTATCTTGTAATTTTATATATATGTATCCGTACCTGGTACCAACATCGTATTGATACATGTGCAACATAGGTGACATCTAGACTAAGAATAGACAAAATCAATAACATGTGGTTAAAGAATGAGGGAAATCAAAGGGTAGTTGAAGAGGTAATTTTCAAAAAAAAGAAAAAGAAAATAAAGGGTTCAGGGCATTATATCAAGGCTCATACGTATTATATTGCATTGTACGATTCGTATTTTAAATTGTACAATTCGTCAAACGATTTAAGCGATTCATCCATTACTCTGATTTAGTTAAACGAGTTATATCAAAACTCATAAGTATCGATTTATGCTATTCTTGATACAAACCATGCAATTAACAATTAATTAAACAAAGTTTAAAAGCATGTACTTTTAATTGGTGGTCGAACACAAGGTGATCAAGGGGTTCAAGTTAGCAAAGAAGTGAGAAGGTAGTACAGTCAAGAAAGAAAGGAACTAATACAGAATGTATTGTAGAGCAGCGGTTTGAGGCATAAAAGCTGCACAATAAAGTCGCAAGAGGCAGATCGAATGAACTTTGGGAAAGAATAATTATCAACTTGGCACAGCCTTAAACACGGTTGGAATATTAAATTTCTTTTTAAGAACGGAAAAGTTTAGGTCTAGAAAAAGACTTATCCTAATTTAAAATTAGAGTATACTTTAAAATTTATCGAGCACTTAAAATTAATCACTTATAAAAAAAAAACACAGGATTTATTTAATTTTTGTATTCTTATTTTTTTCATATGCTTTGTATTTTCTATAATTCCGTACAAGGTAATTCATATTTTTTATTGTCATTTATTATTTTTACTATTCTTTCGCAAAATATGAAAAAATGAAAAACAAACCAAAAACAAAAAGTTAAAAAATAGAAAATGAAAAAAAAAAAAAACCAAATGCATTCTTGAAATTCGAATCCAAGTCATTCCAAAAAGTATGGGTTTGCGGGGGTCAAAATCCAAGACCCAAGCTGGAATGTGAATAAAAAATATACTTGAATTTTTTTCTTTATCGTGAAACTAATATCCAGAGAGGATGATTATTTTGATAGGGATTCTGTTTTTACTATGGTTGGGAGGAGAGTTAGTCCATGATTCTGATTATGTGCCGCAAATGCCTTTTGGGTGGTAACCAAGTTCACACTATGAACACACTTGAGTTCTATGTAACAGAAATTGTTATATGCTTCTAGAGTAAGAAAAAAGCTTGTTGTGTGTTCATCACACGGCTCTATTCACTCGAAACTTTGGGTCACCACTATCTCTAAAGCAGAATTGATAGATATTTTTAATGGTCTCTCGCTTACTTGGGACCTTGGCGTTTGTTGGGTTCAAGTTGATGTTTGATTTTTAGAGTAGTGATTTTTTATTGGGGGTAATTATCCTAATTTCCCTTAATGTTTAGCAATATTACACTTACCTCCCCTCTAATTTTAAAATTTACACTTACCTCCCTTAATTTATATAAGAACATTACACCTATCTCTCTTAACTAAATTTTAAAATTTTAAAATCTTTAAAAACACATAAAATGACTTATTTACCCTTAACTAATACTTGTATTTCTGTTTAATGCGACCCATCTCCTTCTACCTAACTCCATAACCTCATGTTCGTTCTCTTACCCCCACCAAAAACTCCACCCCTCTACCTCAGTCACCGTGTCTATCAGCACCCACCGCATCCCATAACAACAATAAGATATCCATGAATTATTAAAGGTAAACTAGGAATTTTAAAAGTAATCTTACAAATTAAAATTAAAAGGGATGAAAATGTAATATTGTTAAACTTTAGGGAAGGTTAATGTAATTAGCAAAAGAAGAGTAAGAAAAAAGTTTTGTTGCATTACTTGGCATATCAGTTATGTTGTTGTGTAGTTTGTTCGTTGGATCAGATTAGATAATATCTTCTAACTGTAGGGACCATCACTCTCCATGATGAGTTTCATATATTTCAATATTATTCTTGCAAACATTTTTTTTTAAAGCGAACGCGCACGGCACAAAGAAACATAGGCGTTACATTTGGCAGATTATTAGATTGTCATTCTGAATATGAAATTAATTGTTAGGAAAGGGACAAATCCTGGAGAAGGAACCTTATTCTCCAAGCCAGTTTTTCCATTGACCAACTACGTGGAATCCACAACACCTAGATTTTTTTTCCCTTGCTTTTTTTGGCCCCTTAAACTACATGAAGATATGATTCACATTTGACTTGAAGCCATCACCTATGTGTAGGGAACGTGAGAATAATAGCAGGACTTGTCCATGTAACCTATGGCTGCAACTCATAAATTGACATCCTCCACTATAAAATAACTGAGTGCTTTCACTAATCTTTTTTCTTTTCCTCCCATTTTGAATTCCTATATTTTCCAATGTGCTGAAACACACTATATATGTTGTCTATGATTGTTGACACGGTGAGAAATGAAATTTTATTAATTTCCACTGCTTTAGTGGGTGATTATTAAACAAACACTTGTTTAAGCGTTCAAAGAGCTTACAAATATGTCGATTTTGGTAAAACGACTGACTTCACCTCAAATTTATTTATAAAAGAAAAACATAAAGAGCACGTACGATCGATGTTCTATTAATTTCTAGAAACCATTTTGGGCAATTGTGTTATTGAGGCTTGAAGTAGTGGACGGGTCCCATTATCTAACCTTGAGGAAATTTGAATGCGGCAAAAGTAAGCAATGATTGAAAAAAACATGGCAGCACAGGGAATATTCACGCTCAGCGAAAGAAGCTGCTAGGTTCTTTCTTGGTTAAGTTGGGAAAGCCAGAGAACGCAACCTTTTATTTTACTTAATTGGAGCCAAATTCGGACTGGCAAAGTTGTTAAAGTTCCAAACATTAGTTGAACTTGAACCACTTTCTAGCCATCTCCACTTGGCATCAAAATCACTGGTGGTTCTCTTCGTTCTCTTTTTGTTTCCCTCCAATCTCTCTAATATCTCTAAGGTGGTTTTGGGATAAATACTCCTCTAACTTAAATTTGTCTATTTTTGGCAATTTTGATAATTGAATTCGTCGAATTTTGTTATCATTTTATAATCTAATATGACATATTAATGTGTTATATGATTTAATGTGATAAATTAATATTTTTTTAATACAACATTAATTTGTAGAGAAGTGCGTCGTAAGCTCAAATAGTCTACAAATATTTAAACTTTTTACAAGTTGGCTCATTTGACTAAAGAAAAGTTTGTTACAATCATATAGAACATGAAATAATGACAAAATTCGATTAATTTAGTATTAAAAGTTATTAAAAATAGACAAATTTAATAGGAGGGATAGTTACTCATTGGGCATTTGAGAAAACACCTATTTCAAATGCGGCTTCTCAAAATAAAATTACAATAACTAACTACTTTGGTTTAGCACTTTGAGGAATAGATTTGAAATCATTCTACATTATGAAAATTATTTTAAATGTTGATAATAACATGAGATTAATTTTTATGTACTAACATTGCAAAAGCGACACAGTCTTGTCAGAGATATGCATATACACCGAATGCATATGTGCACATCGCTTGCAGAAACACATACATGCCGTCGTCAGGGCAACGCAACAGTGATGAACAGGGCGGGCAGTAGTGATGATTTCTAAATGTGGTGGAAATGGACGTGGGTGGAGAGAGAGAGAGAGAGAGAATGGCATGACAAAAAAGAAATAGAACAAATAATCAAGGACAAAATAGTCATTCTATGAATTTTTTAAATTAAAATTTCGAGCTGAGGAAAGTAAGCGTAATGTTCTTAAATAAATAAGGGAGATGGATGTAAGTTACAAATTTAAAAAAGGACAAGTATAATATTAGTAGACCTCAAGAGATATTAGGATAATTTACCCTAAAAAATAATTTTTCACTGTCACAACAAAAAATAAAGGCAATTCGGTTTTTACAATGAATTATGTTTGGAAGGATAATCTCAATTGATTAATCAACTCATCATTGTCTTCCTGAGAAATCGTCATATCCCAAGATGTAAACGGGAGTACAGATATAATAATTTTCAGAAATAGTTTGTTATTATTCACTTTTTTTTCCCATTAACCTTCAGGTTTCTCATATTTTGTGTAGAGCAGTGTTATCTAATTGCACAATTTGAAATCATGAATTGTGCAATACAACATGGTTAGTATGCTCTGCAATTCAAATCGCATTAACATAAAAATGCCTTGCAATCATTTGATTTGCCGTCAGAATCATTAGATTTGCATCAAAATCACAAATCACCGTGACGACAACAATTCATAGTGGTACTGCACGCATGGGTCTGCACTCGTTTATGTAGGTCGCAAATCAAGTCAAAATGACTCCACTTGGTTCCTGAAACCTATAACACATTTTTGTTATTATTATTATTATTTTTGGTTTATAAAAAAAGCACAAGACACGCTGTTTACCTAAGGACGACAAAACAACCCGTGAACATGGATATCTACAAGTATATCCACAACAAATATGGGTATGAGGTTGCTAATTTAATAGGGACAGGACAGGAGTTTACGTACTTGACTCAAAAATATTTGCTAACTATCTGATAATACATAAAATTATTTAAATATATCAAATTATATAAAGAAATAAAATTAAAAACTTTGTTCCCTCACTTCAATATACACACACTAAGATAGATAGATAGATAGATAGATAAACCCTTATTGTTATGGAAAAATATAATTGAACTTTTATTTGTAATCTACTAATTTAAATTGTGATGTGCAAATAATAGACTAATAGTACTATAATATATTATAATTAATGGTAATGTATTTTTTTTTTAACAAATACCCCCAAATCTCCATAGAAATCCAAATCCCCACGAGTATTAAGATAATAAAAACCTATGATGGGTACAAATACAAGTACAAATAACAAAATATGATAGGTATAGATACGGATAACAAAATGCTAAATAGATTAGTAGGAGCATGTATCTAACTCCACGGATCCTAGTTGTCATCTCTACAAACACCTTACTACAATTGGACTGATACAGTTACTGATATATAAATTTTGAAAAAAGAAACTCAACACTGGCGCAAGCATTCCTTCTCCTCTCTGTTCCTCCTACGTTCCTTTTCCTTCTGTTTCTTTCTTTTCACGCCTCTTCTCTACAAAAGCAAAAGACAGACTTGAGACACTATCATCTTGAGACTTTATGCCTTTTAAGAATTTAATGGTGATGACTTTATGTTATTAGTTTTGTCAGCTCCTGGTTTAAATTGTCATTTTGTTCATGCTATGTTGTATATAAAGTATATTTTCTTTATGTTTCTCAATCTTACAATACGATACAATTCCCAATTCATAATTTGCCTCGGAGATTCTTGTGATTCTCTAACCATAGTGTATAGACAATTGATTTTTTGTGCATGTAAAGATAACAATCTTGGAATCCTTGAGATAATGCTATTCACACACAATAGATTAGATTTCAAGTGTCACAGAACAAACATAACTCCGAATCGGACATCCAAGCCTCTAATCTAAAAAAGCGAAAGCATCTAAACATCTGACAGACTTTTTCTTGTAGCCTTAGATATTACACCACAAACATGTAGATGCCGCTCTGAAATATGATTTATAAACAATCCATGTGGAGCACCATAGCTATAGGTTTGGATTCAGATGACACGCCCATGCATATTTTATGGTTTTCTAAGCCGGTAATCAAAATACAATTTCACTGAATCTAGAGTTACACAATTCCATTTCCTTTTATGAGGTTGGAGAAATAATTAACAGACAGGAATTGACTAAGTCATCAGAGGAAACTCACGGAATTTTACAACTTTTCCAACATGAGCACACATCTACAGACCTAATTACAGAATTTTACAACTTTTCCAACATGAGCACACATCTACAGTAGTAGTCCATACCTGGATATGGAGGCAAAATGTACAAGCAACTCGCAGCTCCTCTGTCCAAGGAAATCATGAGGAGCTGATTTTTTTGCATGTTCAAATACGATCCTCTTGTTTTGCTATTTGCGGCAACTGCAGTGACCACTTTGTTTGCACATTTGTCAAGACCAAATTACGCCAAGTACCTGAACAAATTTGCATTATCTTTGTCTCTTTCCAAGTAGTCTCGAGAGATCAAATCTTCAATCCGTTTTTTGATTGCCGTGACATCAGGCTGCGCAATTACATTATTCGATATTAACAATTCAGGATTTGAAAGACAAAAACAGACAGGTATAACATGTTAGAATAGGGGGGAAACACGAACCTTAAACATGCGACCTAACTGTTCAACGCACTCCATGACTAACTGTTGGTAATTCAAAACTTTGCGAGACTTCATAATACGGACAATTGAGGCATCAATAGCGTATCTTCTGTCTTTGTCAACATCCTCGATCACTTTTTTCTTCTCATCCACAGGAGGTAGAGGAATCTACATGACGAATGATGTATCAGTATCAGTCAAGAGATTAAGATAACTAAGCAAATAGAAATACAGAATAGACAGACTAAAATAATGCATTTTTAAAGATTACCTTGATCCTCCTCATTTTGTCTGTAAATTTTGAATTGAATTCAAAATAATCAGTAGAAGATATTGTTTTCGTGTTTGGTTCCTTGTTGAGAATCTTGTACTTGGCACATGACAAGGAATGGAGCAGTCTAATAACATCATCATCAGATAAATTTAACTGAGTCATTATCTCAGAATAACTCAGTCTATCCGAGGAATTAAATAGAAGCAATGCTGAAGCCTATTGAAAAACACAAGACAACATTGGTAAGTAGAAAGAAATCAATAAGAAATTCAGCAGATATCACAAAACGAAAATGAAAGAGCAAGGAATATATATATAACCTGGTATGTTGTCACAACCAGCTCCATAGTTTTTGGTTCAAATTTCCCGCTTATATTGCAGGTGCCCAAGGAGTAAATCCATGTCAGTTTTCTGTGTTTAGTTTTAGTTTGATAAAATTCCTTGAAAACTTCAACACACCGAACCTAAAATATAGAGAAAGGTGTTAATTGTAAATCGAAGTGAACTAAATCTAGGTTAAGTAGCATCAAGCACTAAGCAATAAGTTTTGGATAGTTAATATTAACAAGATCCAGATATACCATTTCTGCTGGAAGATTGAGGTCAAAAGATTTGTAGCTAGGCCAGAAACCAGTAGTCAGAACTGTAACTGTCAAGTCAATTCCAGGGTCTGCATTAGGATTATTGCTTAAATACTCTTCAAAGCTCGATTGGTTCTCCTTCGCCAGTGTCAAATCTGTAACCTGGTAGAAGCAAACAAACAAATAAATTTTCTTTTATCATTCTACAAAAGGATGTGCTAAATAGCTCAACAAACTACAGTGAAAAATTCGACGAGTGACATGTCAACCATAAAAATGCGTTAGATTAGTTTCAGATACTTTACAAAATATGGCCATTACAAAATGTAGTAAACCAGATCTATTTACAAAGACAAATAGACTAACCATTCCTTCCATCTTCGACGTAAACTGACCACCGCATTGTTGCTTCAATTTTGTCAAAATACTTCTCTCATGATCGTCATTGGCACTCTTGTCAAAAAGAAGCCTTCGAGCAAGCTTCTTCCTGCAAGCAATTACAAAAGAACATGTCTGAATGTTATTTTCAAAATATCTTACATTATCAAAGAAAAGGTAATTTTGATAATCAGAAAATAGCCACAGAACACTTTGTTAAAATATCCCATTTCAATGGTGGACTACAATTCTATTGCCAATCATTCCATAAAGATTCAACAAAGTTTTATGCATACCATAAAAATTGTACAGCATGAAAAGTAACAAAAACCCAAAAAGCGAAAACCCAAGAGGATACATTCGGTATCCCACTACTGATTTAGAGAACAGGAGAGACATTTTACATCTACACTTTTTTATCCCAAAACTCCAAAATTGTGTCAGTGAAATGCTTATGAGATAAGCTGACAAAAGAGGTACATGGTTATAAAAGTAAATATTGTGTCAGTGAAATGTTTATGAGATAAGCTGACTAAAACAATTTTGCGTTTCCAAATGTAATTGCAACCTGCTTGCTCTCTTAGTCTTCTTTATACCCCACTGCTATTAGTTTCCTTTAAACTATCTCTGTCTTGTCTTTCTAAGTTTTCCCAAAAATAATTATCCCACTTTCCAGTGTCATGCATGGAAAGGGGGAGGGACTTTTGGTACATCACTAAATTTGATTCTTAAAAACAATTCAGAAGCAACAACAGCAATTTTTATGAAACAGTTATCAAAGAACTTAGACAACACCTGAAATTGCTAAAAACAAAAGATGCATCATTGATAAGTATTATCAACCCAATACTAGGCCAACATTTCTAACCAAATGATCATAAAAGAAATTTCCTTTTCTATGCTGTTTTACCTGTAGAATTCAGCAAACAAATCTTTGTCACTAATATAGGCTAGCAGCTTGACAACCTGCAAATGGACCAAAAAAAATCCCAATTTTAAAAGCATGAGCATCAAGTTAATAGAAGCATGGATACATTTAGACTGCTACAAACCTTTTCAAGAGTTTCTTCAATTGCTTCATCGCTCAATTTTTCACTTCCCCCTTTCTTAAGAATATTATCACAAAAAGTCGCAAGCAGTTCTGCACTTGAGCTTCCCCCAACGCCCTTGTTGCAAAAGACCTCAAAGGCCTCCTTAAGAGCCTATATGATCAAAACTTTTAGATAACATATCAATTCAACATAGCAATTTGAAATTCATTCTATGATCATAACCTTGTGGAAAAGAGTATGATTTTGGAAACAGTCATTCACATATGCCAGGTACTTGTCATGCAGCTCAATCACCTTACGAACAAAAACCTGAAGAAAAAGATTAATTCAGATTTCACAAATGAAACATTGCAGTCAAACTATAAAGCTTTATAAAAATTAAAAGATAAAATTAAAAATTAAAAGAAAACCGTAAGTTACCTGCTCCTGCAAACCAACAATATCCTTCTTCTCAGCCTATCAACATTTTAATTTAAAAGGTAAGAAAGGTCAGCAACAAAAATTAATTGCTCCAGAAGTATGGCACCATTAACAACTTGATCAGTAAGAAAATTGCATGTAAAATGAGAAGATTGAAACAATAGCTTATCTGGAAAGCAACTCCAAATACTGTCCAACCTAATGAGTTTAAAATGAATGATAGTGACATCAATGTCACAGAAGAATTGAAAAGAACAAAAGAAAAAAGCCAAAGAATAACTACTGCCACTAAACCATTTTGTAACATCAGTATGGCTCAAAAGAGTCAAAACACGTACACGTCAAGCCAATTTTTGGAATTGTATGAGATGAGATCTCAAGTTTTCTGTTGATGAGCAAGATCAACTTTATGCCTTTCCTCCTTTCTCATATTACCCGTATCACAGTGATTAATTATTCTCCAAAATTCATTAAAATTGTAAACTCATACAAGTATTTGAATGATTACAGTATACAGCAAAAGAATGCCTCTGAATGATAAACACACAGTTTCTCAACATCTTTTGAGCTTTATACAGCATAGCCGACTGCTACTCCAACATGACATATGGCATGTCCTCCAGGCAATAAAACCAATTAACATAAATCATGTGTTAAGATAGTTAAATATCTGGTTCCAACGGTTTACATAGATAATATTAACAGATTTCCAAGTTATAAAAATTATTCTGAAATTGTTAAGTTGGAAATGAGGCAAAGGATTTAATGCACCAGGTACATTCAAAAGCATGATGCTCTTTGTTATAAAAAAGGGTGTAGCATGGTCCATAAGGGTTTTACGGTAAATTCACACCTTGTCTCCTTCTCCATCTCATCTCTGCTTCTTTCTTCCATTTTCTTCTGGTCTCTTCCCCTCCCAAGCATCCCACAGCACCGCCCCAGACCTGCCTCGCCTCCATGAGCCACTGCTACTACTGTCGTGCCCAGTCCGCACGTGATGACGACGCGTCTCCTCCCCCACCACCGAACCGCTCGTCAGAGAACGATTTCCTCAAGATCGAGCTTGGTGCCTGAGACGACGACGACGAAGACGATGATGAAGAAGACGAGGATGAGGACATCGACAATGACGGGAACAAACAGCATCGTGATTCTCGGCAAAGAGCAGGAGAACGTCATTATGGAGCGCGAAGATCGAATTGAAAATGCAGATCTGCACGGCGATGACAAAGATCTGAGGCGGAGGCGGGCCAAAGGCGCCACCACCACCACCTGATCTGGGCAGTGAAACACAGAAGGGCCAAAGGCTAACGGATCTAGGCTTTTGGTGCTAGATGTGGACGATTCTTAGAAACAATGGAGCCATTCGAGGCAACTTGCTCAGAACGGCGGAGACACCCTCAGCAACACCATTGGTAATGGCGAATGGGTCGCGTTATCATTGTTCTAGATCCATCGTGCCACCGCTATTCCAGATTCTTCGTCCATACCATGGCTCTCACGCCCTGCTGCCACAATGCTGCTATCCAAATCTAGGGCACCACTGTCAATTTCAACCTGCTAGTGTCTCAGCCCCCATTATGGCAGTGGACGGCAGGACACTTTCAAGCAACCAGGTAGTGTTTTATTATTTTTAATATTATTTTATTTTATTTATTTGTTGTGGCATCTTGTTGTGCATTGAATCTGGATCTAAGATGGTGATAGTAGATTTGAGATTTGTGTTATGCAAATTTTTTTATCTAGTGATGTTTTTGATTGTTTTTTTTTTTTTTCATTTTTTTTGGCAAAGGGGTCAATGGCCAGGGATAAGGTGGGGTGGAGGGGAAGGCAGTGGTGGCAAGGACCAGCAATGGTGAGCGGTCACTGGATGTGAGTGAGGAAGGTTGAGGATGTGTGAGAACAGGCTAAATTCGAGAATGCATTTAGCCACACTTTTAAAATGTGATTAACCACATTTTAGAAGTGCGGCTAAATGAAAATGCGCCACACTACACCAAACTAGTGCATCAGCCATCAAGCACCAAATTTGGCTGGTGCATCAAAGCCATTGCCTGGAAATGAAATGAAATATTCTAGAGAAACCTTTTGAAATTCCTTTCTACGTTCCCTTAGCAGACAGGCACTTCCATCGCATAATGATACCCGAACAGAACGGGTACTGTACATCAAAGAAACAAATTTGAGGAGAATTCAATGCTCTTATTATAACTCATAAGATTGAAAACTATGTGACTAGAGCATATTATTCTTTCTTTAATTATTGAAATTGAGAACATAACCCTTCAAACAAGAAATAAGAAAAACCAAAGTACAGCTAAGGAATAAAATACCTTTTTGTTACTCGCAGCATCCTCAGCCAGCTTCAACAATGCCATACCTTCAGCCGTAACATGCTGTGTTGTGGAAGGAGAGAAAGCATCTTATAAGCAAGCCATCAAGAATGAAAGGAAAACATGACAAGAACCCTATTTAAACTGGCATGCATAAAAGGGAGGGGGGTGATCATAAATAGAGGTTCAATGCCACAACCTGCTTAAATATACTGGAAACAGGCTCTAAGCCTCGATGTATTTTAGAAAAGAGCCTGAACATCCTTGACAAGTCTTCCACCTAAGCATTGTAAAAAATGAGAATACTGCCTTGACAGGTTAGAAAAATTGTAAACATCATAAGTCAGAACTTAAATAATACCTTGTCGTCTCTAAGTAATGCATGACATCCAGAATGCTCTTTCTCAAGGAGTTGGCTTGCATACACGGATAACAGCTCATTTTGAACTTTCTAAACGAGAACAAAAGGAATAAATAAATTAGAAACTAAAAACTAAACCATATAAAAACACAATAATCATTAACAATTGATCTCTTATGGTGTGTTTGGGAGTTAGGAAGGAAAGGGAAAGTGTCAAGGAACAGCGCTGGTAACGGAAGGAGGGGAAGTAAGGGAGTTTAGCCTTGCCCTTGTTTGGGAATTTAAAATAGAGGAAAAACGAAGGGTTTATGATGTATTTCAATTATGTTACCCCCACATTAAAATAAGATTATAGTTACAAATGAGATGCAAAAGTGTCATAAAACAGTAACTTCATATTTGATACTGTTACATACCCAACTAAAGCTGAGATTGGTAATAAAAAAAGGAAGGAAAATAATTCCTTTTCCTTTTCATTATTCCAGAAAATATAAAAAAGGAAAGAGCAATAATGGAATAATATGGGCTGATTAAACAGCAGATCAGAATTGGAGTAATAAGGGGGAAGAATAAATCAGTAGAAAATAAATAGGAGAATAAATCGGGATAGGAGGAATAAGGGGGGAAATAAATCTGTTAGAGAATAAATAGGAAATAAGGAATTCCAGGAGGAAATCAAGCATAGCCCTTGATTCTTTCCTAGAGTGGAGTATATGTACAGAACAGTAGGCACAGAAGAAGCCATCGAACCAGAATCTGAAGGAAAGGAGGGCCAAGGGAACCTTAATCCCAGAACGTGACTTACGAGTACGTGTGTTACCTGTTATTTTATTTCCTGCAAGGTTCTGTAACCTGAATTTCCCTCTGGAGTTCAGTTTTTATATTAAATCACAGAAGATATTTCAGTATTTTATTCCCATTAGTACCAGTTCTAACAGATACCACCAAAAACCCCCATTTAGGGAGAACTCTAAAATATAATTATAGAAGGATTTGGGAGGTTTAATTAAAAATCCACATTTCTTCCCCTCTTTTTTATAAAACTCCCAAACAAGGGGAATGTATACACCAAAACCTTCCCTTCCCTCCTTTCCCCTCCTAACTCTAACTCACAAACATCCCTGTAAAGTTGAATGCATTACTCCATTCAACACAGTAGAAAACCAAATAACTGAAATAATAGCACAAAGTCAAAAACAGACCTCCAATAACTTTGGCTCGCTACTAGAGTGCAAGTAATGAGCAACCCTTTCTTTCTCACGTTTTAAGCACTCCTCAGCCTGTAATGAAAGATGGAAATAGATCATAGAAACCATTTATTAGCATATATGAAGAAACTAAAAAACTAAGATATAGTAATCACCACAAAGAAATAATACCTTGAGCATATAATCAGGACAAGAATCTTCTAGGATCCAGTTTGAAGCCTTTCGAGAATAATAAGCAGAAGTGTCTTTCAACATATCCTCTTCAAAATCTTTCTCATAATGATCCATTTGCCCCATTCCAATTTCAACGAATATATCTAGTACATTTTTTAATAGAGCTCGATCAATCTGCTCTCCCTCACGTTCTTGATCAATCTTTAAACAAAAAGTATAGGTTAATTATCTAGATTTCTGAACATTTAAAATCTTGTATAATAAGGAAGTAAAAACATACAAGAGAAATTACTGCATCTCTCACTTTCACATTTAGTTCCTTGTAAACCTGGAAATAATAAAACCCAGAAAATTATATAGTGGTGAAGCAGCATTAAAATAAAAAGATAATAACAGGTACCAGATCTAGTTAGCAGTAGCACCACAAAACTTGTTATGTATTTATGATATGATCAAGAATAACTAATAGAAAGAATTGACATAGTCTCATCTATTGTTCAGTTGTATTATAAAATTACCAAATCACGGAAGCATGTCAACCCAACTTCATTAAGTGGTGGAAGTGATCTCCGAGCAATAAAGTAGCGATCCAAATAGTGAAAGAAACGAGAAAGCCACCTAACCATTATTTTATGGTTTGCCCACCTCTTGACTAGTTCTCTCAACATAAATTCATCATGTTTCTCTCGCAAAGAAGGTAATACCTGAACCAAAAAAAAGTAATTACATTTTCTTAAGAGAAAAATTGGAATACCGTCAAAATAATTGAAAACAGACTTTGAAATATCTTATGGTTAAATGTAATAGAAACTAAATGAGTCACTTGTCACAATCCATTTTTAGTAAATTAAATTATGTCTATATCAATTTTGAACAGATAACTTTTGTACCATAGTTATCGATAGCGCTGCTATAGCGCGCTATCATGGAATAGCGTTGCGGAGCAGAGGGGTGCCACACCAGGGAGGAGCGTTGCGGAGCGTTTCACTATTGCGGGCGAAGGAATTTCAATCAATAGGAAATGACACATTTTGCCCTTTATTTTTTTTTGTTTGCCATTGAAAACAAAAGGTTTTGTGGGATTTCCAACCTAATATTCTATACATTTGGCTACAAAACTCTCATCCTCTCTCGCGTCTGTGTTTTCCCTTTTCCGTATCTGTTTCGTGTCTCTTTGTTAGTGTCTCTCTGGTTCGCATCTCTCTGTTTCCT
Organism: Nissolia schottii; assembly: GCA_003254905.1. Lineage (NCBI taxonomy): Eukaryota > Viridiplantae > Streptophyta > Magnoliopsida > Fabales > Fabaceae > Nissolia > Nissolia schottii. The sequence goes on from QANU01005318.1 coordinate 175,663, forward strand.
ACTTTGGCAGCGGCTTCCGGTGGCGACGTCTCTACTTCTGGCACACTCAATAACTAGAAAGGTTTTTCATCTTCTTCACCTCTGCTTCCGTCTCTCTGGCTTCTTGCTCTGTTTTTTTTCCTCGCATATTTCTTTGTTCTTTTCTTCTTTCTTTGAGTTTCATTTGTTTCGAGTGTGTTTTGTTCAATGTTCTATTTTTTGAAACCCTAACCTAAACCCTCATTTTTTTTCTCTAGGTCAATGTTCAATTTTGTTCAATGTTCTATTTATATGTATGGTATATAAATTGCACATTATTATATATATTAATTCAAATAGCAGTCATCCCACTCCCGCTATCCCACTATAGCCTTTTTTAGGGTCGGCCACTCCACGCTGCTATCCGCAATCGATAACTATGTTTTGTACTTCCATAATCCATATCCATATTTGATATAAATATGAGAAAACAAATTGTTCCATGACTTATTGTCCTATGAAAATTGGAGACATCAGATAGTAATAAGAAATGGCAGTCACATGGATCTCAAAACTTTTTGCATTGCTTTTTTGTTAATCTAACATGGAGATAGTTTCAACTGCACTTGTATTCCTTCAAGTGGATACATTCCCCTTCCATTTTATCCCATTCTCTCTTAAACATCCAAACACGGCGTAACAGTACAAGGAACTCCGATTAAACATTTTTAATTTTTAGCTTCTTTGAGAAGTAAATCTGTTTTTTTATCCTCCTGAATATCTATTTTCTTCTTCAAGTTCATGATGCCCTCGCTCATCTCTCTCAGTCTAATCCCCCTTGTCTGCGGATCTGTGCTTGTACCGCTACTGCTACTACCTACCACTTCTTCTAGAGCAAGATACCTCATCAGATACATCTTAACTCTTATTGTATTCCTTCTATCGTATGACTGTGTTTAGTGCTCAGTGCTGTGGTTGCTGCTGTGCTGCATCCTTCACTTCAAAAAGAGAGATTGCACCCGTGGTGGTAGGTGTTGCAATTTAATTCACTTCCAAAACATTCACTCTTTCTCTGGACTTATTCAGAAATATAATTCACTGGTCAAATTGGGGACAGAGTGTTCCAAGACATTATCTTAGGAAGGGGAAGCGGGGTCAGAAGCATTAGGTAACAGAAAAACACATTAAGCTACCTTTTTTCACTTATCTTGTTTCTTTTAGGAATTATATTACCTTCTAAGAACTAAACAATTGATGATACATATTTTCCTATGCGGAAGAAAAAGACGCATCACTAGTACCATGTCCTAGTGTTCCTGGAATGCTTAACACAATCATAGACCAATTACATTGTCCTAGTCAAGAACAATAGATATATCTATTGTCCTACTCAAGTAGCAAAATAGTAAACCAGTAATCACCAAATAATGCACTACAAAGAATTTTAAATTTATTCAAACAGTGAACCTTATCATACCCACCAAATAAATAGCATTACTCACCGTTGATACAATGTACTCTTCAAATGATTCCCTGTACTTGTCATACAGTTGTTGGGAATAGTCATGAGGAGGCTTTTGAGTGCACATATTGTATATGGTGCTGCAATACGATTTAAGGAAAAGCAGCTCCCAAAACCAAATCGAATCAAATCAAACACAATAAAAAAATAAATAAATAAACCCTTGAAGGACCGAACATGTAAAAACAACCAAAACATCTCAGAGATGGATACGTATAAAGCATCATATAGTCCTCAGGGCTGAACTGAGGCTCAGGCAACCCTTCCAGAATGCTCTTCAGCTTCATTATACCCTTCTGCATAAAATCCCATCCTTGCTCTAGGTCGATAGTCTTGCGCTCACTGATAGACATGCCAGCAAACTAAATTCCCAGCTTAGACACCAAAATCTGTACCCAAATTTCAGATTAAAAAAATTAATCCCAAACTTCAAACCAAACAATATAAGGTCCCATAAAATGAAATCACAGTAAACAGAAGGCAATCCCCTGAACTAAAATATACACCATTCCAAACATCTAGGTTCAATTTCAAAAATCAACCCCGACTTTCCCCAAATGCAATTGCATAAACCACCAATTCGATATGCAACATCCCAACTTCGAATTTCGCTAATGCTCAATCGAAACCTCAGCTGTGAAACAACGTCGTACCTCCAAAACCACAAAACCGCAAAACACTAAGATTGTAGAGCAGAAACGAAGAGAGGGAGATCAAGGAGGAAACAATTGAACGAAGAAGAAAAGTCGCGTAACGTAAAGATATGAGAAACCGCGTGCTTGGTTCGATGAAACGGAACCCTAGAATTGGTTTGGGGGAAGAACAAAGAGGACTGGGGGAAAATCGACGAGGACGAAGAGCTTGCTTGCAACAGACAGGGCAATGAGATAAACAAAAGATAAAAATGAAAAACTAAAAATGATTTTGACCGAAAGGCTCTTTTAAAATAAGAATAGAAATATTTCAAATTTTAATATTGTTCTTTTATTTATCCGGTCTCACAAAATTTAACATTACTCAATATCATAATTTATTTAAATTATTTATTATTTTAAATTTGTAATTGAATCACTGATACCTTCACCTTCATATAAATTTAGATACCAAGAGAAGAACTTTTTTATATTTAATGTCTGAAAATCTTACATTCAATATATAAAATCCAAATAAAACATAGTGGATCTTTTAACTGATTTGTCAGGTGAGGTCAACTCTGTTCTTTAATCATTTAATATTTGTTGCTCCTATTACGTGTAAATCTTATTTTTTTTAATTAATAATAAAAAGTTATATTTAACATGACAATATTTTTACTTGAAAAAGAAAAATAGAAATGATGCACTAAAATTGAAAATTTAATAGGATGTTGGAGACATGAATCCTGCTTTTATCTCAAAATTTACATTTTCTTGTATTAAATCACTTATATTCGATTCTTATTAACAAATAATACTTTCTTTGTCGTACATATTTTACTTGAACATTTAATCATAATAAATATGTTAGTATTTAAAAAGAGAAAACTCTTTTTGTACACTAGCAGGTTTTGGTACGCATATCAATTATTAGATTGGTTGTCATCATCAAAAATAAATAGCAACGTGAAAAAAAGAAGTGTGAAGAAATAGAAATATTAGGAATGATGGTCATGTAAAGTAAACTAGGTTATAAACTCGCGCAAATGCGCGGTGAGATACTTATTCTTAATACAATAAAATTAAATTAAATTGACTCCATAAGATTTGAAGAATAAAATAATATTTTATTTGTAAGGTGTTTAAACAAAATATTTGATTTAGAAGCTTGAGGTGTTTATTTGCAATTGAGTAAAAGTTTAGAAAGTATAAATATTATTTAACCTTTAAATGAAACATTATTCGTTATAAACATTAGAAATTTTGTATTTGGTCTTAATAAACATCAGTCTTTAACACTTAATCTAAGTGTCATACACTAAAAGCAAAAAGAGGGGGAAAACTTTAAACAATTAAAATGAAAGATATAATTTTAGAAGGAGTAAAATTGAATTGATATTATTTGATTGAAGGTCTATTATAATATTATTTTATTCTATACTTATTTTTTTGAATGAAATTTTGCACACATTGCATATTGAAAAAGACCAGGAAAGATAAACTATATATTCACTAAGCGAATATTGTATATTTGATTGTTGTGTGGAATACTATATTCTTGGATACTATATTTTAATTATGATTATAATTATAATATAATTGATTGTCGTGTGTGTGTATATATATATATTCACTTATATATTTATTTTTATTTTTTTTTGTTACACACCTAATCGTGATAAAATACTTTTAGTAGTAAAACGGCATTAGGTGAAAGAAGGAAATGATGTAAACATATATATATATATATATATATATATATAAAACATATAATATTACAACTTATATAATATTCATATATATCAATGTTTTTGGGATAGTTTTATAACCACATTAAAATATTAATTTCCCACCATTACTACAAACACAAATTTGTAAAACTTACACACAATAGTTTAGTAATTCATGATGAGACAAATCTTTAGAAAACATAATTGATCAAAATAGTCTTTTTGCGCATTCCACCATTGCGTTGCCCTTACTTTGATGTCCTATTAAACATATAAACATGCTAGGTACAACTGACTGTGAATCAAAATAAATCAATATCAATACCTATAAAAACATTTACAATTAAATTTAATGATAAATTGTAGATGAGACGGTCAAATACCTAAATTATTTGTTTGTCTCTGCTTAGTCTTGGTCATTCACATCTCTGAATAATGCACCACACAAAGTCTAAATTAATAAATATATAATTCTGTTGTAATTGAAATACAATTACATATGAAGACTTGGACACTACAATAATAACGGCAGAGATAGATTGTGAATAATTAAATCAAACTAAATTGTTATTTTCCTAGTGCTTTTCCCATAAAGTCAGAAATTTAATATACTTATTTTAGATGTGCTAAATGGTAATTGACTTTAGCTCTAAACGTCCATGGATGGTTTAGTAGGTGTTATTGAAGGTTTGTAAAAGTGAAACCTTTTATAACACATCCACCTTGAAGTAGAATGAAAAGTAAAACACCTTTGGTATCTTATATATGTATTGCTTATATTGGTTTTTTAGTTACAATATATTAACATTGAAATCCCATATTTCACTGACCTTCCTCCGTCAAGCATAGATTTTCGGTGCACAACTAAGGTAACTTGTTTATCATTGAAGCTATACTTACCTACTGGATGCGAGATATGGGTTTGCTTGTTTAGTTATATGTACGAAAAGTTCTATCACATCATCCATTCTTCAAAATCTTCACGGATGTCTTCAAAATCATCACACTGTGTTTATTGAGATCAAAACAGAAATCCTTCTCAATACATTTGTAGAATTACATTTGTAGAATTATCTTTATAATAAAAGGAATCACATCCATTTTCATATTGGTGAAGACCCTATCAAAT
>QANU01005318.1:181627-261587 GCA_003254905.1 Nissolia schottii
TGACATGATATATAGTATATAGTATACCTAAAACAAGCGTGAGAGAGGAGGAAAGCCAAACTTGATCAACACAGTCAATATCTTAGGAACTCACTCTCTTTTTGTTTCTCCATTAATTTCGTATATACTAAGTGTTGAAAGAGATGGATTTAGATTCTCTAAAATACTTTATCCACCAACCAAACACATTTTTAAAATGAAAAATTGAGAGGTTATACACTTTAAAATCAATAAAATATAATGTACATGAATTTCATTAAATAATACATAAGGTGTACAATATTCTTAATTTACTTTTTCATTTTAAGGGTGTGTTTGGTTGGAAGGTGAAAAAATTAGATAAAAGCTACATAACTCATAAATTAAATTTATGTAACTTTTACCCTCTTTTTTACTTTCAACCAAACACATTCTAGATGATCAAATACTTTAAAGGATTTAAATCACAAAGAGATGCATATATTTAAAGTTGACATAAACCACACTACACTATCATTCAGCTTTACATGATTAATAATTTCCAAAGATGGAGTGGCAAGCGGGAAAATTAAGGAAGTTTACTTGCTTTATGTACTGTCATTAATTATGTGACTTCTCAAGGGTTGGCATGGCTCATACCCACAATAAACACATAGGTCATTAATAGTATGCTTTCTCAACCTGTTATAGAGTAGTCAGATCCTACCACTTAATTTTGAATTAAAAAGAATGAGACAACGAACAGATTTTAAAAGCCTAATCAATATATAAATTAATTATTGTAGAAAGCAAAATCCTTTTCTTTATTTTATGTTCAATTATATATCCTCCTATATACATCCTGATTTTCAGAAAAGCAAACTAGTCAGATGTGATTTCTTAGGAGATATATATATAAATAAAGTTACACTATTTAATAACTTTTTAATTATTTAATTTTTTAAAAAATCAACAGTTGGATTGAATATTCATATCATATAGATCATATCTACAAAGTTTGATATTAATCTAAAATTGTTTAACTAGTTTATTACATGTATTAAAATCGACACAATACATATGTTAAAAGTATGCGGAAATAAAAATCTATTTGATCACATCCTTATTAATGTTCAACTTTTTTAAAATTTAACACAGATGATCTATATGATAATTAATTATAATTCAACGGTTGAATCAATAAAATTTAAATTCTACAAAAAGTTATTAAGCGGTGTATCCATACTTAAAGTTACAACTTGTGTGTGTATATATATGTCAATATTCTAATGCTTATGTGCAAGTATCTCTCAATTTACTAATTATCAATGGCCAGAACAAAATGTCTAGGTATTCAGAATGCGCTGCGACTCATAATAAAATATGGGGTTTGAGGTCTTGATCGGAATGCAATATATATATCTCATGCATATGCTAGCTAGTGCTTATTAATTTCTAGGCATATCGACACATGTTAATCCAACCAGCAAGGCACTAAATATATAAATGTTGCATGCTTTCTAAAGCAACCAATTGCGTTCGGGACACTTGGTGAGTGGTTGTTGGCCATGGCAGAAAGTACCTTAGTCCTTGTTTTATACATATAACCAAGTTCATTTAACTATAGGGAACAGCAACTACAGGACATTCATAACTGGACGATTTAATATTGGACCAAATATTATGAAAAATGTTATATATATATATGTGTGTGTGTGCACACACTCGTGATATCGCGGATAATATATAAAAATAGGAATAGGTGGTTAATAATTCAATTTAAAACTTCTTAATCATAGTAACTTTTATATAATATCAAGAATTTTCTCTCTAAAATACGTGAACCGTTAGGTAGAGATAATTAAATGATTATGTATCTTTAACACACTAATTCTGTACAAATATAACACTTCTCTTAATGTTTAAAGATTGCTACTTTTCAATGCTGGTTGGTTGATGCTTCCTGGATTTTCGTCCTTGATTTCCTGCTAAAGTACAACGCAACTCTGGAAAACAGGCTTACATATGTAGGAAGCTTTTCTTTTCTTTTCGTGTTTTTTTTTTTTTTGGAGGAGACGGAGGAATTGTTCTTGAACCCTAATTTCTCTAATTAGGTAATGTCAAACCCTCCCATTTCTTTCCCTCTTAGAACACGTGGTCCCAACTCTAAAAGATTATGAGTTAATGAAATCCTAACCTTAATCAGTCCGAAGCTTAAAATATACATTTTATAAACTCGCCACCTTGAAGATACTAATTAATTGATACTTACAAATTCAATATGTGAATTAAGAAACCCTAGAAAGTCACTTTAATGGATACCTTTTGTTTGTTGGGTTGGTGACTGCGACGGAGCCTTCAAATGGGGCTGCTGGAATAAAACAAGAAAAATATTGAAAAGGAGAAAGAAGAAAGAAGAAGATGATGATGAAAACAAACTTAAACATCGATCTTACTAGTTGGTAAATTAATAGCTGAAACAATTAAACCCACCCAATATATCAATTAAAATGGAAATGTTCTCAGCAAATTCCTTGATTGTGTCCTCTGAAATTCTTAGTGATTTAAACCCTGATCAGTTTCTGTCTTCTTGTGAACTTCGCTCGAAGGATGAGAGCCCAATTTCATTTTTCTTAACTATTTGAGAAGCATTATGAAATTAATCACATGCTAGAATTTATCATCAATTCAATTACAACGAGAAACTGTTAGAAGTGATCATATGTACCGGGCCAAATCATCTGAAGAAATTAACCATAGACAAAACAAAACAAAACAAAACAAAGTAACCTTGTTCTTAATTATGACTCAAGCAGACAAGAAAATATATAATTAATACATTGTATCATACTCCAAATCTTAAGCGCAGAATATTAAGTGTATTCATTTTGCACAAAGACACCATCAAACACTGTCAAATAAGATTTCAATAGAAGTTACGCCGCATTAAAATCTCATCGAATAATAGATGAAACGTGAATTCACATGGCTTTTGTGGGGCAATTTATACATCTCATCCTCTCTCTTGACTAGCCTTCTCTACGTCTAGCTCCCTATACCTACGCAAGTACCTTGTCATTGTCTCCGCATAGTCATCGAAGCCCAGCGCGGCGAGCGCCGAGCACACGTCGTCCCCGTTGACGGTCTTCCTCCTCTCCTTCCGGCACTTCTCCGACGCCTCGCTCGTCACGAAGCTTATGAACTCCGACACGCATTCCTGCATCGTCTCCTTCCCTTCCTTCGAGACCTTCGCGTTCTGGGGAAGGATCTGCTTCATGATCCGACCAACATTTGCTATTGGAAGAAGCCTGTCTTGTTCCTTGACGCCTCCATTGTTGTCGTTAGAGGAACTGCCTCCAATGTTATCCACCATTTTTTTTTTCTTTTTCTTTTTTGTTTTTCTTAGCTTTCCAAAGGAACAAGCGTTCTCTTTTGAGATTTTGAATGTATAAATAATAGAGACTGATGAGAATCGAGGTAAGATCGAATCCCATTATATATAGACAGGAACATAGATGTGTAAGCACACTCGCTACGTCACATGAAAGTTGAACTTGTGAGAGTGAACATATTTGTCTAGTTTTAATATGTTTTAAAACCAACGTTACTTTCGTTGCGAGAATCAAATTTGACATCAATTTAGCTTTAATATTTTCAATTTTAACTCTAATTTCATTCTTTTCTCAAATTAATAATTTAATTTACTCTTAATAGTTTGGACGGAGGATAAAATTGATATTGAAATTTAAATTGTTGAAACTACGTTAATGTCAAAAAAAATTTATAAAAAATCAAATTAAGAATAATATTTTGTGAGTAATTGCGTCTTCTTGTTCTATATGATATATCACATGTCAATTTTTTTATGCCACCTTGGCTTTCTATAATTCGAGAAATTCTTGCATGTCATTAAAATATCAACGTAAATTTTAAAAACATTATCGACCTTAATTTTAGTTTATATTTAAAGAAAATATAAAAAATAAAAAATTAATAGTTGATAATGTTTTTAAAATATGCATTAATTAAATATGTAACGTGAGCATACAAGAATTCATAGTACAAAGGTGGGGTTCTGATGCAGCTGCTTAATGTCCATTGGAGAAGTACACAATCATTTTTTCACTTTGTAATTAAAAATTTAGGGAGTCTCCACCACAAGAAATCTTTGCATTCATTGGCATGCAAGTACTGTTAATTGATGCCCCGATCAGAGGGCTTTTGAGACAGTTGAAATGAAGAAATGAATAATAAAATAGCCCTTGGAAATCTCTAAGACACAAGTGAATTTGATCATCTGCTAAAGGTACATGAATTATATACCATCAAGTCCACCAAAATTGAACCACCAATGGCCTTACTCTAACGTGGTTTAAGGAATGATTAGGAGTTTTAAGTGTGAGGGTTATATTATTGCACTTTGCTTACAAGATGGATTGGATCAAACTCAACCTCAGAAAAGGACGAGAGAATAAAAAAAAGCGAAAAATAAATAAAGCAAAAGGGAAGGAAAGTGATTATTATTATTATTATTATTATTATTATTATTATTATTATTTATTTATTTATTTATTTATTTAATAATGTTCCATGTACATACATTTTATTTGAACGCACAACACTCACAGCCTACAGGTGTTGGATGTCCACAAATAATATATGTAAATAACATTACTCATTTTGTCACGGGATGCAAGTGATTAATTTATTTTATTTTGGTTTTGTATGTTTAATGAATTCTGATTACGTCATTCTATACGACAAAATAAGGATTTTTTATTTATTTATTTTGAATAATCTGTGGGTTGAATTGGAATTTAGGAACCATACATGTGATCAATGAGCTCCAAGGTCGTTGGGAGCTGTTTGCGTCTATAGTTTATTAATAGTGTAAATCTCCATTTATATAGTTCTTAAAATTGCAAACTTCAATAGTAATTTATCTCTGGTTTTAAGAAATCTGTTTCAAGTCTTTGATAAAGACTAATTCGACGACTAACAAAAAAATGCAATATTATGAACTAATGAAATTAGTTAACAAAAATAGTACAGAGAGCTGCTAATTAACCAAAATACCAATTCAAATACTACTATGATTGACGCTTACGAAACAAAAACAAATATTTACGTTATACAGTGTAAAAGAATTTATATTATTATTTAATTATGTGGTATTATATGGAAGTCTTTTGAAAAAATGAGATAATACTCAAATACTTTTATTTATGCGACAACATCTAATTAGAAGACAATATAAAATATTGTCAATGCATAAAAATTAATCTAAAAAATATGACGGGTTACTCGTTGAATATAAACACTCAAAATGAAAAGAAAGGAAATTTAGCACATTTCGCAATTTTTTTTCTTTTATTAATTAAAATGTTTCCAATATCTAATTCAAAGAAGAAAAAAATTATCATGAACCGACTCTAATCCTTATTTTTTTTCCCATTCTCTTTTTCTTTGTGAGTGTTGAAGAGAGGCCGTCAATCATAGAGTATTTGACATGGTATTTTGGTTAATTAGCAAAATACTCGGATCATTCAATTGAATTCAGCAAAACCCTCAGTTTAAGAATTTTTCATTGGACTCGGATCCTTTCTATTGAATTTAGCAAAATTCAATGGAACGATTAACGTGTACTTTTCTTTCTAATCATTGTTTAAGAATTTTTTTTTAAATAAAAGGCTCAAATTTATTAAATTTTAAGTATAGTTATTTAAATTTATCATTTCTTAAAAAGAGTTATCTTTTGTTTTTGTTAACGTATTAGTTCTCTTGTGGGTTTGTGATATCCATTGCGAGTGTTTCTTTTGTATGGTCTTATTAATGATAAAGATGTCAGAATTTATGGTGAAAGAACATATACATTTTTTAAATTACACTTTTTTATGTTGGTATTCAATATAAAAAAATGTCTAGATATTAATAATTTTTGGACAAAAAATAGATTTACACATAAAGTTAGTTTAGAGTATTTTAGATTTAATGTATTTTCTTTTAATTTGTAAATCACCGTAAAACTTGTCTAAGAATAAAAAAAAATTTCTCGTAAAAAAAAAATTCCTCATATCTTACTATCTTACGCCTTTATTTAGACCATGCACGAGAGTTATTAATTAGTGTTAGATTTTATTTGACGAAAATATTTCGACTATGTTATATATATATAAAATTAGAATTTGTTATTTTTGTACAAATGACATGAGGTTAGTATACGTCAAAGCAAGGTTTATTTATTCACTCAAAAATTTTATTGAGTAATTTGGCAGTTAATTTTTGAATTAATTTATTTTAAGCATTTTGAGCCTCGATGTTTCTACAAATTAATTGGTTATCACGAAAGTACGTTTACTATTAACGAAGGAGCTGTCCAAGTTCAACGGTCCACCTTTGGTCACAATTTCATCTAAAATGCACAAACTGTCCAATTTTTTTTTTGACAAAGATAATAAGTTTATTTCATTGAAATGAGATTGAACAAGGAACAACCCTTATAGGACCATATTCTACCGCCAGGAAATCAAGAAGACAAATAAGCCAAACCAACATAATGGAAATCTCCCAATGGCTAACAAGCCTAATCAAGATGCTAGGAACTAAAACAAAAAAAAAAAAAAAAAAAATTGATAAGAAGGAAAGTAATTTATCTTGAACCTCTCTAACTCTTCATCGAACCACAAATATCAAATAATTGATTTTTGAATCCTATCAATCCGAAATTTGTTGATCCTAGGGAGCCATTGTTAGGTTGACAACCATTGATTTCTTCTACTTCTTCCATCTCATCTATACGGAGAAGTCTCAGATTCCCAATACATGATCAGTGAACTTGTTCAATCAAATCAACCATCTTTTCTTGATGTTCAATTCTTTCTCCAATATATGGGAGGATTTGTAGGCAAATATTTGGGGAGTAGGACCAAAATCAAACAACTAAAACTAAACTGTAAAAAAACTAAACAAAACGCAAAAAAAAAAGGGGGGCACCGACCGCCATGGGAGAAGAGCTCCCATCCATGACAGCCAACACCTTGCACAGACTAACGAAGGGAATTGTAATGGTCGTCAGCAGGGCAGACACCATATGTAGATCTTTGGAGGACGGTCAACTACAGGCAACCCCTAGGGGTCTGCTAGTCGTGCGGGGGTCCTTGGGCGGTCCCTATCCATTTCATTTTTGAACTTTTGTCATCCCATTTTGATTTGTCTGTGCCCCTTCGCGCATCCCATTTGTTATTATATTACTCTTTTTTTGATTTACATGTTCAATTTCTAAATTTAGACATATTAAATTTCTTTTCTAGTATACCCCTATTAAATAAACACTCTTTATCATATTTATGAACTAGTAATAAATCTAATCACTCACATTAAATAAAGACAAATGTGTAAAGTATTATCAACTTTTTCTTTCTTTGAGATTTTCCCATCATGTTTTTAATAGTACATGTGCATAACATAAAGTGAATAATTAAATAAAGACAATTGTGTAAAGCATTATCAACCTTTTCTTGTTTGGGATTTTTTCATCATTTTTTCAATACCTGCATATAGCATAAAATGAACAATGAAACTAGACAATTGTGCAATACATATGGCAACTCAAGAGTAATATTATATTGAGAATAGGAATGGTATCATAATGGAGCAAAAATCAATTTTTACTGGTACAATAATCATGAGCAGAAAATAAATCAAGGCATGTAAGATCAATTTGGATTCGCCGATTGTAGTGTGTGTCACTCATCACTCAAGGTGTATAAGTTATCCAATGCTCTCTCAAACACTTCACTAGAGTCGCCTCCATATGCTTGACCTTAGTCTAAGCATCACATTTAGCACATTAAACATGACATGCATCAAGAGATCTTTTCAGGGTTGTAATGGGGTCAAAGTTAAGGTAAGATATGTATAAGGCTAGTGAGCTAAAGCTTAGAACTTATTAGATCAATGACATATGTACTAACCAATAGTGCAAAGCCCCCTTCTTGATTTCCACTTGCTCCCTTTTGTCCTTCATTTTTTCAATCAAGTAACAATTTCCTACATACTTTATTGACTTACTTTTTTTCACTTTTTTAAACCCTTCTTTTTTCTTTTTCAATTTTTTCTTCTAACTTTTCTAGGAAAATGTCACATTCAGCCCACCAGCTTAAGGGAAAGTTTCTGTTGGTGCACTGAGTTGATTGTTTTGTAATTTTGTTTGCCTTAAAAAATTTTGTTTAGGAAAATTTTTTATTTTCCAACCAACTAGTGCAATTGTGGTCCTCCTCCCCTTACACCTGAATGTTACATGACCTCATGTAACCCCACACTTATTTCTTAGCACATATGTAAGATTTACCACAGTTCTCCTAAGCCCTAAAGCAAGGTGAATCATAGTTTTTCTCGGTTATTGGCTATTGGCTTGTATTATGCTAAAAATTTCAATTAGAAGGCTTAATGGCTCAACTAGGCTAACAATGGTCGACACTTTTATGATAGGTCCATATGGTTATGTGGGCTCAAAACACAAGCAATGTCTCAATCATGTTACATGTCATGTATAATGGTGAAAGTGAAATGTAGAGAATCAGGAAAGTTTTAGACTTGACCTCTAGTGAGTGTACACACAACAAAGAAAGGTATGACATGTAATGTCACCATCCTATTTAAAGGCTCAAAAGCTCACTAGGTTATTTTCATCTAATTAGTTAAAGATGCAAAAATTTATTCAATGCTCAACCAACATAATGCCACATAACAATAATATACAATTATGCTCACATAATCCACAGATCAACCATCAACTAATCAAAATATACTCTACTCAAGAATTTTCAAAATACATTGCACAACAAGATATATATACAGGGAAAATAAATCAAAGCTAACTATCCTAATCATGCTAAAGTAATAAAGAGATTGAAAACCAAAGAAGGAGAAAGAAAAACTTACAACGACAAGTTGTTTCCCATTCAACACTTTGGTTTAATGTCCCTAAGTTTGACAAATACATCTTTGTCATGGAGGCCCATGGATGGCTTTGATAAGGTTCAGCCTCCCTCCAATCGCACCGTCAGCATAGGCGTCATGGCCCACCACACTTAAATAGTAAGAATGAGGAGTTATACAAGAATGTCCATGTCCTATCTTTCCTTCTCCTGGATCACATTAAGGAAAGCTATAGCTTGAGCTTTAGAATCCCGCTTCATACCTTTGTCCTCCCTGGAATTTGCCACTATGTCCACCTAGTATACAACTTGCTCTATCCCATCATGTTTCTTGGTGTCAAAGATACTGAATTGGTCTTGTTTGCCACCAAATTCCATAAAAAGAGTATCGAGATGAATATCAATTTTTGTGCGGGCTATCTCGAGGAAAGGTCTCCCCAATATGATTGGATTCGGGCTACTTGCTGCTTCACTCGCCACTTTAAGAATAAAGAATTCGATAAGAAATATTAACCCTTACACCTACACCAACACATCTTTAATAACACTAGCTGGCTTAACCGTTCTTTGATCGACCATTTGAATTGTAATTTTTGTTGGCTCTAATGGTTCAGTCCGAAGGGCATGGTAAATGGAGAGAAGCATCACATTTATAGCTGCGCCTAAATCAACCAAAGTATGCCCAAACCAAGTTTGACCGATTTTATAGTTAATGGTGAACATCCTCGGACCTTGACACTTTTCTGGCATGGGTTGAATGATAGCAAAGACATTCTGACATAAATTTACCTATTCATCCCATTTAAGTTTTTTCTTGTTTGTACACCACTCTTTCAAGAACTTGGCATACTTAGGAATCTAATGAAGAGCGTCAAGAAGATGTATGTTTACCCTGACCTTCTCAAAAGCTTCCAAAAGCTCCTTTTCCCACTCTGTTTCGACTAGATTTTTTGTCATAGGAACTCTGGGGGGTAATGGCAATGGAAAGAGCTTCTCTATTGGCTTCTCTTGCTACTGTTGTACTGTTGTACTGTTGTACTATTGAACTTGCCAGGGACTATTGTGGCAGTACTTCATTGTTGTGGCAGTCAACCTTCATTTCATTGTGATGATCCCTAGAAAAAGAAGAGGAAAAAAAGAGAAACATTGGTGCGTTGCAGCGCCCTAGGCATGTTGCAATGACACTGAGCGAAGTGGAGTCCCATATCGAATGCATCATAGAAGGGGGTCTCTTCCTCCCCATATATATAGAAGCTTCTCGTGAGTGTTTAGACTTGCTAATTCACTCAAGAGCTTTAAAGGTTCCACATTTGTGAGACTTTTCGCTCCAATTCTTTTTATTTCTTTTCTCCATCTTGTTTTCCATTTTGTGGGCAAGTAATGCCTCCACGTAAGGTGTCAGGAGCTCTTAGCTTAGTGATCCTTAGCAGCCAGCCATTTTCAGGTGAATGTGTAATGACCCTAAGAAAAGAAGCAAAAAAAAAAAAAGAAAAAGGAGAAGGCATGTCTCGTGCGAGATGTGGATCTTATCTCCCGTGAGACACAAGGTACGAAAGCTAGTGTGATGTAGTGGCATGGCCTGTGGGCACGCTGTAGCACCCAGGGAGCGCTGCAACACATCGGGGAATTAGTCCCACAGCTTGCAGCTATAGAAGGGGGTCTCCTCCCCCGATATATATAGGCTTCCCGTGAGCATTTAGACTTGCTAATTCACTCCAAAGCTTGAGAGGTCACACTTTTGTGAGATTTTTCACTCCAGCTATATTTTATTTCTTTTCTCCCTCTCTTCTTCAGTTCATGGGGAAGTAATGTCTCCACGTACACTGTCAGGAGCTATAGCTTAGTGCTCCTTAACGATCAACCATTTCAGGAGAATGACTTTCTTCACAGTCTATTTTAAATCATGTATTTATTTTAAAGTTATTTACTTATTTTAGCATTATTTTATTTATGCATGTTTTATAAAATCCTACGAGGTAGAATTTATTATTTTATTTATGTATTTATGAAGTTAGTTATTCTTTTATTTAATTAGTTGTTTTCTTATGGATATTTTTTAGAAACCCTTTATTTATGAAGTAGATATTTACGAAGCTATTTTAGAAAATCATAAAACTATTTTAGAACCACATGGGACCACATATTTTACTGCATTAAATATATTCATGTTGTGTGTGTATGATTTGAATTAAGCAATATATATATATATATATATATATATTCATATTGTTTAGTTAAACCTTTAATAAAAGATCATGGTTAAGAAAATATTTTGGCATAATCGTTTTGCTCACAGCTCAATAGGAAAGATGCATTATCTTTTCTCCCCAGGAATTCTAAGACGTATTAGTAATGACTCTTTTAATTGTAGTTCCTGTCAAACTGCTAAACAATCAACTTTATCTTTTAATAATAGCACACTATTTCTGATTCTCCCTTTGATTTGGTATACGGTGATGTTTAGGGACTTGCTCCCACTCCGAAAAAAATGTTGGGAGCAAGTCTCTAAACATCAGAGTATACCACTTTGACAGTGGTATATATGGATCTCAACATTTTGTCATTTTTATAATGATCGTTCATGCTATACTTGGATATATCCAATGAAAAAATCATCACAAATTACCTAAAGATTTATATTAACTTTGCCAAAATGATTAAAACTCAATTTTCAAAAGTAATTAAAGTTTTTTGATGCAATAATGCAATGGAATATCATGACTCAAAGCCTTGGACTTTTCTTAATGAATAGGGAACTCTATTTGAATTTTCTTGTCTTGGTACTTCTCAGCAAAATGGTTACATGGAGAGAGCATTGGCACATTCTTGCCTGTGTTCGTGCTATGCTTATCTCCTCCTCCTGTCCTGAGAGAACTTGGGGCAAAGCTACTCTTACTGTTGTCTATGTCATTAATAGACTTCCATCCCCTGTCCTTGCTAATGTTTTCCCTTTTATGTGTCTCAATCAAACTACTCCCGATTACGACTCTCTAAAGGTTTAGTTGTGCATGCTTTGTTCTTCTTCAACCACATGAATACACTAAATTTGAACCACATGCCCGCCTTTGTTGCTTTCTTGGCTACAGAACATAACATAAAGGTTATCGTTGTGAGATCCCATCTCTCAACGCATCCATATCTCCTATCATGTCGTCTTTTGGGAACACCACATGCTCTCATCTTTGCTTTCCTTCAAGTACATTCCTACCACCGCGAATCCTCTTTTCACTAACTTTTTTGTTGATCTTTTTCCTTGTGAATCTGATGCAGGCTTTCCCCATGAGATAAACAAAAAAGAAGTATAAAAGAGATTTCATACAACCCTTATCTAAATTTAAAATAATTGATTAAATTATTTTTTCCACAAATATAGTTTCACTCAAACAAATTAAAATATGCAAGGGAGACTATCAAAGTAATGCATATAGCAAACAAGGAGGACTCATAACAAGACTCTAATTCTCAAGCCACATTATTTATTTATTAATTATTATTATTATATTTATTTTAAAATTAGAATATTACAGGTCGAGGTGACCATCTAACTACACTAGCCCAAAAGACTCGTGCCACAAAGGAAGCATCCTATTATGAACATCTCAATATCTATAAGTGTGTTATTTCAAAAAGGTATACAGTTATTCCCCAAATGAGGACTTATATTATTAATAATAGTATCTCATGTTCATAATCTTCTCACTTATATAACGAATGATGATATACATTTCTCAGCATGCCAACACACTCAAAGACAGGAATCATGATAAAAATAGCATAATAACATTCCCATTATAAACATATTCTTTCATCAGACAACATGCAATAAACAATCACAGTTCAGGAAAATGTAAGCAATTCCTAGAACAGATAGTTTATAACATATATTATAAACAAAAATGGTTGAACCATACTCACAAAACTTCATACTAAACACTACGATCATTTTCTAAATCTCATTTTAATTCGCCGCCAAGACATAACCCTAACTCTAAACTCGAAGACTTAGCATATACTCGACTTAGGTCTCAAAGTTTCCTTTTGGCATTCGACTTACATCAAAATGTCGTACAAGTCATCCCTCGATCATTCCTCATAAAACACACATAAACCAAATCAGGCACAAAACTTGGTGAAAATGCGTTCTTTTGCAAAACTTCTTAAAAACACAATTTTTCTATAAAACATGAGGGACTCAAATACATAAAAGCTTTTCGAAAATGCGAACTCTAAAGCCACAAACCCTAGAGAAACCTAATTGGTCCCTAGAACACACAAGTCTAATTTTCTAAAGTTTTCCACCGAAATTCTTCTTGTAAAAAAGTCTCGAAACTATCAATGAGTTCGAAAACACTACTAGTTTCACAAAAATCAATTCAAAGCCCCTAAAATCACTCTAGAACTTGAATTCCTAATAAATTGGACAACATGACATCAAACTCAATTTTTGACAAAAACTAGTTTCACGAAATAAGTTTTTAATATATCGAGGACATTAAAAACACTAGTAGAATAATTTCATGTGAGAAAAATACAATTTTTCTTGAACCCCAAAAGAATAATAAATTCAAAAACCACACTAGAATTTTCAAAAAATCCAAGGAAACTCATTTTTGTCCCTCAAACTTCAAGGAACCCGAAATTCCATCAACAATTACCAAGACAAGAAATATACATTTTTAAGCACAAAAATCACAACACAACACAATTCACAATCATGCTCCCAAGTGCATCAAGGAGAACCCACCTAAAACATAACAAGATTTTTGAGAGAATGATGAGGGTTGGATTTTGTGACAAAGGAAACATTTTGTTGGAGGCACAAAGGGTGGTGAAGGATGAGGATGGATTCGATGATGGTGGAGTTGATGATGATCTATGGTGGTGGTGCAATGATGATAGGCACAGTGGTAGTGGTAGTAAACCGAGGGGTGGTGGAATGGTGTTAGAGGCCGTGGGTGGTGGTGGTTAAGGATGAACTTAGTGGTGGTGGTGGTGGTCAGGCCGTGGGTGATGGTGAGGAGAAACGACAGTGATTGTGGCGAAATGGTGGTGACTGTGGCTTGGTGGTGGAGTTGATAATGGTGGCAATGGCTATAGTGGAGGTGAGGATGATGGCATGATGAAGGTGGTGGCGGTTTGGGTGGTGGATGTTGTTGCCAGTTGTGGTGGTGGCTTGGAGGTGAGTGGTGATGACAGGGTATACTTGTAATTTTCATACCCACGGGGACGGGTATCCATACCCGTTTACACGGGGATTAAGGTACCTAACCCATGTATACTCACTAATTACTTATTAATATATAAAATCATGTAAATATCGTTACCCATATAAATATATATAAAAATTAAAAACCTTAATTCATTTTTATCTAAAACGCTATTGAATTTTTATTATGTATTTTGTTGATTTAGATTCTGATTTGTTCGTAATAGTATTGTAATATATTATATTTGATAGTGATGTTTACAAATTTTTTACTTTTATGAATTTTTGACATATTACATGGATACCCATAGATATCCACATGGATGGGAATCTCCGTAAGTACAAGTAATAGATATCCATGATGGATACGGGTAGCAAAATATTAAACAAGTATAAATTGTGCGGGAACATGTACTTGTACTCAAGAATACCCATTGTCACCCCTAGCCAAAAGAAATTTCCAAGATGCAACTAAGCCTCTCATGTCATACTATAAATTATTTAAAATGAAGATTAGTGGATTTGATCAATAGGTACAGTTGCACCTCATTTGATTCACTTAATTATTAACATGTTCACTACTACATCACGCTGACACGCATAAAAAAACCGTACATTCATTGCTTATGATTAGCGTTTTTAGTTTTAAGTTTTCTACCAAGGAAGGTTAGAATCGATTCTAGATTAGATTAGATCAGAAGTAAAATATTTTCAATGTTTGAAATCAATTTTAAAGTACCATAATACACACACTTAATCATGGAAGAAACAAACAGATGCAAATCCTCTCTTTTGAGAGAAAAAGAAATGTCTATTTAATGAATTGTGAACATTAATTTATTGATACTAAAATCATATCAAAGTTTGAAATTTAAACACCACATCACAATGTGTTACAAAAGTAAGTAACAAAAATAATTTATTTAACGTTAAGTGATGTGGTATTTATATTTCAATCTTTGACCAAATTTTTGTATCAATGAATGGTTAAAATTAATCAAACATGACACTCTCCTTTTTTTTTCCTCCTAAAAGAAGAGGATCAGCATTCAAAACAATATGTTACTAAAGATGGCTTTGACTAGTTTGGTCCAAATATTTTTATAGACCAAGTTGGTCCTTGAATCTTAGCCATAGAAATGCACATTAATGGTTGTTATTGTAAAAGAAGTATTTCTGTTGTCGGCCATATGAGTTTATAATTTCAATTAGTTGTGGGTGATTAAAACGAGGAAGAGTAAAATACAACACGAGGAGATAAAAGGAGTTCGATTTCTTCTCTCTTTTTTCCCCCATTGAATTAAGGGCGTATGAGTAGTTTCCAAAACATCAAGTAGTGTGATATTCATTTATATTTATATTTATATTTATATTTTATTATACATGGCTAATTATTGGTTTGGACTTCAATAAACAATCCATTATAACTAGGAGAGACGAAAAATAGTTGTTTTTCTAAATCTCCTTTTATCTATTGTATATATATTATTTTAAATATATCTAACCATAAATAAAGGAGATTTCAAAAAATAATGTCTCTCCTAACTGCAATAAATTATTTTTTGAAGTACATACCTATAGTTAACTATGGATAATGAAATATAAATTAATATCCACTATCTTGATTATTTGATAACCATCCACTACCCAAAAAAATAAAGAAGTCCCCTCGCTCCCACTCACCCCACCTTCTACTTTTTCTCCTTTTAACCACCCATAACTAATCTAACAACTAACAAACAAGTATTTGTCAAGGTCCACTAATATTAATAAGTAGACTTATAATATATTTATTCAAAAAAGTCGACCAACTAGGCTCCAAGTCAAACCTCTAAAACAGGCTAGCTCAGAAAGGGGGTACTTTGACAAGTAATAGGTCAAGATTAAGCCAAAAATTTATGAAATCTGACCTATTTAGCGTGTAGCTCAACCTAACTTATTTTGACCCCTAGTTCCTTTGACTCTCAAAGAGACAACAGATATACAGATTTGACATGTTTCCATCCCCTACATTCTTGATAACAAAGTGAGCTAAACTCCAAAAGCTAATTGAGAAAGACGTCCAAATATGTACAGATATGGGAGATTACACTCCTCCCTTCTAGTTGTCTAAGTTACACTACCCTTCCTCTGTTAACAAGGGATGACATTATCTTTTATGGGTGCAATTTGTCCATAATACCCTCTCTTATCTTATTCACACATACTCGCTTACCACATTCAAAAGTCATCTAATGTATATATATAAAAAATCATTAATAATGCATCTGACCCATAGTTACTTAACGGAGGTTAAAAAAAAGTTTCCTAAGAGGGAAGGTGAGTGTAATGATCTAAAAAACTTAGGGTGTGTTTGTGAGTTTTGTGTTTAAGAAAAATGAAAATTTTTGAGTGATTTAATACATATTAAAGCTATGGTTAAACACCCCTCAAAAAAACCTTTTATTTTTCCTCTA
This sequence comes from Nissolia schottii, assembly GCA_003254905.1. Classification (NCBI taxonomy): domain Eukaryota; kingdom Viridiplantae; phylum Streptophyta; class Magnoliopsida; order Fabales; family Fabaceae; genus Nissolia; species Nissolia schottii. The sequence continues at coordinate 198,187 of QANU01005318.1, forward strand.
AAACAAAACTCATAAACATACCTTTAAAAGAGCCTTGAGACAACTTTATATTAAGATTGGTGCCAGGTGTAATATCATTTCACCTAGGGGAGGTGAGTATAATTTACGAGTAAACCTTCAAATTGGTCCCCAAAATTGTCAGTATCGATTAAGTTCGTCCCTAAGTTATGAAAATGGTCATATTAATCTTTGAGGTCCAACAGTTGATCAAGTTTATCCCTGAAATTGATTGATTTGACTAATGTTAAAAGACTAAGTTAATCAATTTTTGATAATTTTATAGACTAAAACAACTATTTTCATAATTTAAGCACAAACTTAAAAAATACTGACAACTCCAAAGACCAATTTAAATATTTACTCTCTAATTTACCCTAAAAGTTATCTAACCCATATGCTTAGCCAAATGGCCCAATTTAAAGCATATGACATTACTGTGATACCATCATAAAATTGAGCAAACCTAACTATTGTCTATTTAGTTTATGTTTTCATATTTTATTTTTATTTCTCATTCTTAATTTTAATTACAACTATCACACTGTTTTCATTATAGTTCCTAGTTTAACGGTTTTACGAAGAAAACAACGAGAAACAATTACTTCACAAAACTTCAAAGGAAACATAATGAAAACAAAATGGTAGTTACATGAAATGGAAACATAAAATAAAAAATAGAAATCAAAACAGTTAATGTTTGATTTTCAATTCTGACAACACAACAGTTAATGAGTTCTTCTCACTCCCCTCGACAACTACATTGAAATGTGAAACACTCAACTTGAACAGTCCTCCAAGGCAAGAAAATCGATCTAACATATATAATTATTGTTACATATAGAATCAGCAATAGGAAGAAAGAAAAAAAACTAACATTTGATAGGTTTAAGTAATTTGACATTTATACCTTTGAGCAGAATTTCATATTTGAATCTTGTGAATATAAAAAACTAAAACTTCAGCTTTAACCACATAGTATATGGAGTTATTGAGGAAAGTGTGTTATATACCCCATGTTTAGTTGGTTTCCATGGCATCAAGTTCTTCTGGCATGACCGACCTCCACTTAGGAATTTAACAAAGGTGATAAAACTGAGGTTCATGCATGATGTGAAGAGATCTGCATCACATGATGGCAATGTGTAGGTGAAAGATTTTTGTGTTATTTGGAAGGGACAGAGTTGCAGAGATAATGCTACAAGAGCTTGGTAGGTTTGGATTGTCTAGAAGATTGAATGTTCTAGGTCTATAAATTCAGAATAACAGGCTACAACACCCCCACCCCCCCAAAAAAAAAGAAAGAAATGTCACCCCAATAGCCACAATCAGAGGTCAAACCTTGCTTTGGTAACAATTGTTAAACTTGGATCATCAATCTTGACCCTGCTAATGACATGCAAACAGATGAGAATAAAGTGCGAAGGTTGCCTTGAATGATTGAAGAATGCGATCTTGATTCGTAGCTCCTGTTACTCAGATATGGAGCTCAAGAGACACAAAGAAACCAGAAGAGGAGAGAGAAGTTCTCCTATTCCCTGTCATAGCTGAAATACACACTATTTCAATGGGTCAACATACGCCTATTTATAAGGCTTCTCCTTGGGTCAGCAACTGATGGACCAAGCCTACTCATTATAGCAAAGTTCATAATTCTCTTACATCATTTTAGCCCAATAAGAATTCACGAAATTGGGCTTAACAATATGCTCTAGAATTTTGACATCTTAATTATTCTAAGTTTCTGAAAATTGAAGTGCAATTCTGATTTAGGGCAATCCACAGTTTAAAAACATTCATCACTAAAACCGTTCAAAAGATACATTTTTAAACCATAACACTAACTAAACCATCTACTAACAGTGGTAAGAAATTAATTATTTCCAACAAGTCTGGAAAAGCAAATGGCAAATTACCAAGCGAATCTAATCTTTTTTTGTTTTTTTTTTTTGTGCTATCAAGGTTTCTCTCATCTTATTACCAGGAAAGGAGACTAATCCTTTCAGGTGCGTATAGGCTTGACCTTCTAACCAGTATCTTTTCTGAGAATCGAACCAAGGTCATCCCCCTAGGGTTGTTTAGTTTGTCTCTACCACTATGGCAATGTGGGTCCCAAGCGAATCTAATCTAATCCAAACAAATAGTTTGACAAAGTAAAATAAATTAAACAAGGGCTTTTTGTTAGGACTCAGCCTCAAGAAAGTGTATTTCCTTTATAGATATAATACACCTTGACAGGAACTTTGTGGCTGTCAAGTATGGGGCAAATTGTGACTATAAATGTGGATAGTGGGTGTAAGTGGAAGTAGTGGGATGACACTTAAATATACTACAGAACAACAAATTTAATTCGTTTAATATAAAATATTCACTATATTAAGTCCAGACTTAAAACATAACTTCATTCTAATTGAGAGAGACCAAAAGGCAGTTATTTTTGGAATCCTCATTATATAATAGTATAGATAACAAGTGAATCTGCTAAAACATCTATTAAACTTTGGCAATAAATAGAGAAATTTGTCACATGGAATGAGATAACAAGCTAGACTATTATTGAGCTTAGCATGAAAGAGCAGAAGTCAAAGGTTAGAAACTTACCTCAAGCACTACTGCTAATGGCTGCAAAAATTTGGGGCAGATGAAAAAAAAAGAACTTTGGTCATGGTTGTAGATTAAGATAAAGAAGAGAAGAGAGAAGAGATGAGAGTCATCTCTATCATCCAACCTTCCCTTTTCAGAAATCTAATCCCTTTTGTTTGTGTTTTTGACTTATAAGTAAAATTATGAAACTATACATCTCCAAAATAATTCACTGAATAGTTAGTTATTTAACCAACTAGTTACTTATTCTATATAACTAATTTACTTCCTGTCATTTGATGAATTAGTTAGGTAGTTGTGCTACATGCTAATCAAGCAACCACGCCAAGCTTGTATATAAACCCTGTTCCCTCATTTGATCAATGAGAATTCAATTTACACATTTAATTTCCTATTATGGTATCAGTTTCTCTCTTCTGCTGCTATCTCTCTCCCTTAGTAATTTTTTCCCTTGTCCTAACATTTTCATTTTGACATCAATTTGGTACAAAAAAAAAAAAATTTAGACATTAATTTAGTCCTAATATTTTCATTTTGACATCAAGGCCCTGAAAAAGAAAAAGAAAATTGACATCAATTTAATTATAACATTTTAAAACTTGAAATCAATTTAATTAGATTGTTACGTGAGCCAAGGTTCTCATTTAATGGAATTAGTGACATTTGATAATCAAACTAACTTGATGTCAAATTTTGAAATCTTAGGACTAAACTGATTTCAAAGACTTTTTAGGGCCAAATTGATGTAAAAAATTTAAATGTTTACGACTAAAATGATTATTTAGTCAAAATATTATATGCAACATGGCAACAAATGAAATAATCTACACAAGTGAAGGAACTATGTGGGCAGAAACACAAAAACAGGCTGTAATCACATGCTAGACCATTTGAACCTTTAAAGTCTATCAATGTGTCGAGTATCATAATCATTGATATACATAACACCAAAACTGCTACAACAATTGAACAAAACAAGAAACAAGAGAGGATTGCAAAGAAAACAAGTAATTTTAGCTAATCTTAATCCTATTCTAGCCAGTGTAGGAGAAATATATTTCAAAGGAATAAATCAACAAGATAACAATAAAGCACACCAACTTGTGTTCAAATAATTGAAATTTTTATGAACAACATACCAGTGTTCTCCAAGGTGCTGGATTTAGATTCACTGTTTCCTCATACAGATTTAATAGATGAAAGAGACCTCGGCAAAACAATTCACAAACTGTTCATAAAAGTCAAAATATTTGATGAACTCAACATGCTGTCATTCCCTCCTTTTTTATCTTTTAAAATTCATTTTCTCCTGATACAGCTTCAAAAGCTTATCAGCTTCCTCCTTTTCAAAACAATTCACAAACCTTTGCAGGAACATCTTCTCAGACATGAAATAAGGCGAGAGTAAGCTGGCACTCTCGCTTCTCAAACCCTTGGAGATAAGACAGTGGACAACCGAAGCCCTTGGAACGACCCTCTTCTCGAAACTATATTTGAAAACCCCCGGTCCCTTGACAAGGTGAGAAGAACTCCAACCTAACTGATCAACCCAAAATCTCATCACCCTATCGATTTTATCAATGGAAGACAACATACAGCATGGCTGCCTCCTAAAAGCTTCCAAAACCATTTCTTCAGACCACCCCCATCTCTTAAAGGTATCAATTTTCTCACTCCACTGGGATTCGCTCAAACATTTTTTTGCAAGCAATGCATCACTAAAATGTGTTTTTGAAGGGTCAAACCCCATTTGCTTTAACTCCTGTACGGTCTCCTTTAACCCAGAAGAGCACATCACACGAGGCCTAGAGCGAAGGATTTTCGCAATGTTGAAACTCGCCACACCATTATCAACCAAAAAGTTCACACTGGGTATAACAAAGTAGCCATTAAGCAGAGATAGACAATGCATTATAGAATCAAAGGCCTTCTCCTCAGATTCGACGAACCTACTCACCAAAGTGTAAGAAGGGATTATGCGGTTCGCCAAGCTATTCTTGAGAAACCTAGGGTTCTTTGTCACGACATTGACAATGTCAGAGGAAGAAGCCCCTTTCGAGGCTAAAAACTGAAACTTTGGGAGGACTCTCTTGTGGGTATCGCACGAGAGCAGCCACGGTTCCCTTCTGATGATGTCCCGCGTGTTTGAGTCAGAGAAGCCATGGCTTCTGAAGAAGGCGAAGACTGAATCGGGCTTCTGCGAGGTCGTGAAGTGAACCTCCTTGGAAGCTTTGAGCGCAGATTTTGGGGAGAACCCGCAATTGTTGATGAGGTAGGACACCACAAATGGGCGTGAATCCGCGGTGGTTGTGCAGAATTCGAGGGAAAATGGGAATGGGTAGTGGTGGTGACGGTGAAGAGGGTGAAATCCTGGGGTTGGAGATCTTTTTGAGATGGAAGAACCACCCCGGAAGAGAAACGCTTTGAACATGGGATGGAGGTTCTTGAAAGGGCTTGGAACCATTGGAGATGGTTTTGTGTAGCAACAAAAGAGGACTCAGTTACTGGGTTAGGGCTTATGCTTTTCTGATACTCTCGAGAGAAGTGGTAGGCCGTTTCGATACACAAGAAGCCTAAGAGAGAGAAAATTTAAGAATTAAGTTATTTTGTATTTAAAATTATAAGAGATGAAGTTTTAGTTTTAAGTGATTTGGAAAGTTCTCTCTTAGAAGTTAAATATTTCAACTTCTTAGTATTAACATTGATTTTTTAAAATGTAATAAATTGTATAACTAAACATGACAGAAATAAAAAATATGTTTTTTTTTACTTTGAAAAGTTAAAAAAAAATTTAAATGTTGTGTAATCTAAATGAGTAAGTGAGCTCAAGAGTTTTAGTCTGCTCTAGAAAAAAAGGGTTTTAAAGTGTTCTTAGAGGATCCTTGTGCATGGAAAAGGACTCAAGAAAACTGTTTTATTTTTATTTTTTGTATAAATTGTATTTAGTACCCTTCACCTTTAGGTTTGCTAAGATAACACTCACCCTTAAATTTAAGATGAGCTTTGCAACACGTACACCTTAAAACCATACACCCGTATTATAATACACTGGGCCCCCAATATAACCACCCGCTAACCTCCCTCTCCCACTCTCACTCACTAGCGTGTCTCACACACGCGTTGCCTTCAAGCTCCCTCTTCCTTACCTTGGAAATAAGGATTGCACCCATAATAAACACTCGTCCCTCTCTTCGATCTCCCGTGCCTCTCATCAGCTCTCGTCGATCTCTCTTCACTCTCGCCAATCTCTCTTCACTTTCGTCTCTCTTCAGCAAATACATCAGGCTCATCGTGCTCACTGCACAAATATGTAGCAGCAATCACAAAGAAAATAAACGTTGGTAAGTGCATCTAAACTAATTTCACCTTTTATGTTTTTGAATTAAATTTGTGATGTATGTAAGCGTGTATGGGTTTAGTGGAAACACAAAGCATTGTGTGAAACGTTGTGAACTAAATCAGAGTTGTAAATGGTACTTAATGTTTGTGCACAAGGTCATATAATATTTGTGCAAAAGGTCATATAATGTTTGTGCACCCTAATCAAACATCATGTTCTACATTATTATTTTACTATACGTTAAGTAATATGCATATGTGTAAAGTTTATGCATTATAATGTGTATAAGTGCTAGTAAAAGCTTTTGAATTAAATTGGTGGTGTTAATTATTCATTGTTGTAGAAACTGGCTCCTCCATAATCACTCAAAGGGACATCTGTTGCTAGTCACGCCTGCAAATACGCTTCACACAATCCAACACGAGTTCAAAGTTTGTGCACGGTGTCATGTAAAATTTTGTGTATCTGTGAGTGTAATGTTTGTGCATCAGCTGGTCAAACACTATTGGTGTACTAGCATGACACTCGACTTCCACACCAACAAGAAGGTTATGGGAGAAGCACATAGTGTAGTTGTTATGAAAGAAGCACATACTGAAATTGATGTAACCTAGGATAATGATGAGATGAATTTGTTCATGAAAAAGATGCGCAAACATGTTATGGTTTTTGATTTAGGGTTTATGCAACTTGATTTATCTAAACTAATTGTTATAGAATTTGTCCATTCAATTTGAGTAAAATGTCCATGAAAGATTCTGCAAAGTAATCCTTGTTTCATTCTTTTGTTTTAATACATCGTAATTGCACATCAGTATGTACAAAGTTTGTGTTATAGTGACCCTAATGTTTGTGCTATAGATGGTATAAAGTTTGTGCAGCCAAATATGCTGAATCCTCTAGGGAAAAAAACACTACCCCCTTGTACATACAAAATTCTCAGTTTGTAGCTCTATGTTCCTACACAAACATTATTAGAGAAAATGAACAAACTTAACAACTGAACCATTGACCTCTATGCAAATAATGTTTGTGCAGTGTATCAAATAATGTTTGTGCAAAATCTAATATAAAGTTTGTGCACCCTGTCATGCCTCAGATTCTGCAGTTAAGTATTATGCATATCAGCAAACGATTCCAAGCAAACGATTCAATGTGTCACATGTTTATAGTATATGCGCGTTGATAATTATAAAATTGAACGTGTAAAATGTAAATCTTCTTCCCTTAAGCGACAGGGACTGTGGTCTGTGGACAATGTTTGTGCATAGCATCATATAAAGCTTGTGCATATGCCCATTTAAAGTTTGTGTACTTTATAATACGTTAGAATCTTTATAATGCATTATGCACAACACATCAAGTAGTGTTTATTCATAAGAATATATAAAAATTGTGTCAAAATATTTATCATGTTTATGCATAAATTGTTAAAATGTTGAAAATGTAACAAAATGCACATCTTCTTCCCCCAAAAAAGACAGAACCTATGGCATGTTGATAATGTTTGTGTACATGTCCATCTAATGTTTGTGCATATACTCGTTTAAAGTTTGTGCAATCAATTTTTTGTGATATTCATCATTGATGAGTGCATTAAAGCATGTAAAGCTTCAGTACACTAGAATTTCACAGAAACGTAGGGAATAACACTCTTCATCAAAATCAACACAAAAATTTGTGCACCCTATCATACATCAAATTCTGCATAATACTAAACCTATAGTTAAGTATTATGCATGTCAACAAATGATTTGCATGAAAGCGTATAAAAGTTTGTGTTACATGTTTATAATGTATGCGCGTTGATAGTTATAAAATTGAATGTGTAAAATGCAAGCCTTCTTCCCTCCAGCAATAGGGACTGTGGCCTGTGGACAATGTGTATAGCATCACATAAAATTTGTGCATATGCCCATTTAAAGTTTATGCACTTTGTAATACATCAAAATCTTTATAATACATTATGCACAACACATCAAGAAGTGTTTATTCATAAGAACATATAAAAATTTTGTGTTAAAATATTTATCATGTTTATGCATCAATTGTTGAAAGGTTGAGATGTGGCAAAATACACATTCTCTTCCCTCCAAAAAAGACAAAACATATGACATGTTGATAATGTTTGTATACATGTCCATCTAATGTTTTTGCATGTGTCCATTTAAAGTTTGTGCAATCAATTTTTTGTGATATTCGCCATTGATGAATGTGCATTAAAGCATATAAAGCTTCAGTACACTAGAATTTTATAGAAACGTAAAAAATAACACTCTTTATCAAAATCAACGCAAAAATTTGTGCACCCTATCATACATCAAATTCTGCATAATACTAAACATATAGTTAAGTATTATGCACGCAGCAAATGATTTGCATGAAAGCATATAAAAGTTTGTGTTACATGTTTATAATGTATGCGAGTTGATTGTTATAAAATTGAATGGGGTAAAATGCAAACCTTCTTCCCTCAAGCAAAAGGGACTGTGGCATGTAGACAATGTTTGTGCATAGCATCACATAAAGCTTGTGCATATGCCCATTTAAAATTTATGAACTTTATAATACATCAGAATCTTTATAATACATTATGCATAACATATCAAGTAGTGTTTATTCATGAGAATACATAAAAATTGTGTCAAAATATTTATCATGTTTATGTATTAATTGTTGAAAAGGTTGAGAATGTGGCAAAATGCACATCCTTTTCCCCCGAAAAAGACAGAACCTATGACCTATTGATAATGTTTGTATACATGCTCATCTAATGTTTTTGCATATGGCCATTTAAAGTTTGTGCAATCAATTTTTTGTAATATTTGTCATTGATGAATGTGCATTAGAGCATATAAAGCTTCAGTCACAGACATATAAGGAACAATACTCTACATCAAAATCAACACAAAAAGGCAAAACAATTACCATGGTTTCTTTCATTGCCATTTTCGATCAATAACAAATTGCGATTATGATTATCAACGTTCGATTGTGAAAGTTCTTTCGTTCTTTATGCTGCTATCTGTTGAAACCAGGTTGTGATTTTGGTTCTGTAATGGTTAAGAAGGTTTTGGTTGAGATATGGTTGAGAGAATCACGTATGGAGATTATTACGTTGAGAAAGTCTCGTGTGAGAGCGTGTGGTTTCTATATACGAAAAATATAATGTATTCCGTATTAAACCGTATAAAACAATGGTGTATGTATGAGTGTATGATTCTGTGGTGTATACGGAGCATTTCTGATTTATATTTACGACCATTTTTAAAATGTGGTAATATACATTTCCAAAATGCTGCTAAGTGCATTTTTAATTTTACTCTCACTTCACATTCATACCGTCTTGTCGACTATCGCCTCTAACCCTCTACCTCACTGCCCCACCACCTCCTTCCAATACCTTGCTGCATCTACTACCTCTCGTTGGCTCTTTGGGAGCAAACACATCGCCTTTAACAAATTAAAAATATCATTAGAGCCAAAAACACCAAATTTTAGATGCACTATCAAAGTCTTAGATCTATCATTAAGTTTCGTTTACTCCAGGTTTTAAGGAGGTGAGCCATAGCGACTCTCTATAGAGCTGAATCTACAGGGCCACCCAACAGAAAACTCCTAAACTACTAACCAATGGTCCCTTAGCCTTTCTTTCAAGGCAATGAACGCATACAGGCCTGCGTTTGAATTATCTCTTCATCGTCCCAAACTAATGTGGTTGAAAGCTTTAAAATTTCATGTAACCAACCAATCAACTTTATAATTTAAATACCATATCAGTTAAAGTATACTCAACAAAACTAACAGATACAGAAAAGAAAGCTTCAAAAATCTCAATTCCAGAAGTAACAGGGACAATGAGCAGCTAAATAACATTCATATCAACATCTAAATCAATGGAATTTAATTCAGATAAATAATTTATCATCGTAAACATCATTCTAATTACTAAATGAAGTAAGAATTGATTTTTTTTTTAAGATTCGCAGAGATTGGTTATATTTACCTTTTACATCATTTAATATTTAGGAGGATATATCATTGCCCTTAAAATAATAGCCATCTTCATCTGAACATAACAGCTATTCAATTTAAAGCAGCTCAAGTAAAATACTACGACTGAATTACACATATTTTAATTCACAGGTGAAACTTAAATACTTGGGGTAAAGAACACACCATTATAGCCATATTATTCTAAATTATACATTTTGCTTTAACTGAGAGCAAAGTGTGACAAACCATACACTCCCACAAACTTCAGGAGAAATAAGATATGGTATGAAGAAGCAAGTATTATTATTCGTGAGAATGTTTGGTAAATTTAACGGCCCACCTGAGGTGTACAGAAAAATCTTTCTCATTAGAAAAAAAAATGTGTTGTTGTTTGGCAGGCAACAAAGATACAAAAGTGAAATGTTGTATATTTAACGTTACTGAGACTTTAATATCAACATAGTGAAAATAGTTGCAACTTGCAACTTAGCAAGAAAATCAGTGTAGTTAAACCAGTTGTGATCCAGAGTGAGAAAAGATGAGCAACCACTTCAATTGTGATCAACAAACCTAATATGGATTAATTAGTTAAAAACATGTATTCAAGAGTTAACAACTTGATAGACTAGATGCCATTATGCTCCTTTAAGATTCATATTTTCCTGATACAGTTTTAATAGCTGAGAGCTTTCCTCTTTATAAAACTTGACATACCTTTCAAGGAACATCTTCTCGGACCGAGCAAATGGTGTACATAAGCTAGCAGCCTTGTGTAACAAACCTTTCGAAAGCAGGTACCGGATAACGGAAGCCCTTGGAATGATCCTCTTCTCCAAACTCATTCGAAAAATGACTGGATACATGACAGGGTACAAAGCATCCCAACTTAGCTGATTGACCCAAAACCTCATCACCGCATTAATTTTGTCGACCGATGCCAACATAAGTCTTGGGCACCTCAAGAATGCTTCAGAGATTGCTTCTTCGGACCACCCCCAGCTCTTGAAGGCATCAACTTTGGCATCCCAAGTGGGTTTGGGCACAGTCAATTTTGCAAGCAATGCTACACCAAAGTTATACTCGGAAGAATTAAACCCCAATTCCTTTACTTGGCCCAGAACCTCCCTAAAGTTACGAGACATGAGAAGAGAAGGTCTACTACGAAACAAACAGCCGATGCAGGAGTCATGGACTCCTTCATCAATTAAAATCTTGACATTCCGTGCGATGTGATCCCCGTAGAGAAAACGGGGACAAGCAAGTATGCGAGAAAGGGCTCTCTCATCAGACTGAAGGAATCTTCTCATCAATTCATACATAGGGACTAAGTTGTTCTCGAGGCTTCTATTCAAGAACTGGGGGTTCTTGGTCACTATCAGCACAATATCAGAGCTTGAAGCACCTTTAGAGGCTAAAAATTCAAACTTCGGCAAGATCGTCTTTTGGGGGTTGGATGAGAGCATCTGTGAATTCCTACTAACAATGCTACTAATATGGGAATCTGAGAATCCATGGCTCTTGAGGAAGGCGAGAACTGAGTCCGGCTTCTGTGGGGTCTTGAAACGAAGCCGTTTGGAGGCATCTAGAGCAGCTTGTGTGGAGAAGCCAAGGTTGTTGACGAGGTAGGAGACGGCGAAAGAGTGCGATTGGGAAGTAGAGGTTTCTGAGCAGAACCTGAGAGAAAATGGAAGAAAAGGATAAAATGTTTGGGGTGGTGATGTTCGTTGGAATGGGACAGTGACGAGATCCTTCAGGTTCAGGTAGAGAAGGGTTCGGCAACGGTGGTGGGAGTTAAACATGTTGTTGAGGAATGGTTGTGAGTGACAGTGGTGAATTATAGAAGCGAAAGGATGTCAGAGGAAGAAGCTTGGGAAGCGACTCACCAATGTGTAAGAAGGGGATTGAGCTGCTCTCCAAGCTTTGACTGAGGAATCTAGGGTTCCTTGTCTTGTCACAACGCGAACAATGTGAGAGGAAGCAGCAATTTTTGAGAGCGAAAATTGAGACTTCGAGAGAGACCTCTCTGGTGGGAATCGCACGAAAGCAGCTTCTGCTGGATGATGCTGTGGGTACGTTTTTGGTGCCAGAGATTCTGTACAAGGCCAAGACTGAGTCGGAGGCTTCTGTGAGGTCTTGAAGAGAACCAGCTTGGAGAGTGTGACTCCGGAACCAAAGCTGTTTCGATTTGGAATATGCAGGGTTGTGTTTTATTTATTTATTTATTTATTGGCCAAGTCACCAGCATTTCGATTTGGATAGAAGTCTCAATCGGCCATTGCTCAGGCTCAACAGTAGAAGTAAAACTCTTCTTACACTAGATTTCTTGAAGGTTAATTACATCAATAATTTTGGAAAAAACCCCAAATTTAGTTTTTTTTTTATAATTTTGATTTCGGTCAATTTTGTTATTCTTACATTTTTTTTCAGACAATTTCGTCACTTTCAATTCAAAAAATCGAACACGTTAGTCATTCCATTTGTTTCACTAACAATGGTTGATGACGTGACAATTAACGGAACGATGTGACACGTTAATTGCTACACCATCTCTTCTACGTAAACAAGCGAGACACATGAACACCAAACTTAGTCATTCTTAATTTCAGTTTCGATCAAGTTAACTTGTCACGTCACTCCGTTAACCGTCACGTCGTCCCCTTCCACGTAGGCATCCTTCCATGTTTGAGATTGACACCTTAACTACTAGACTAATAGTGTTATGGTTATATGATATTGCATATATTTTATACTTAAATAGCGTTACTAATAAATGATTCAAAAAGTCAAACTTTTGTTACTGGCAAGAAAGCAAGTGTCTTTATAAATCGACATGGAGAGGTGGGGATGGTGGGAGGTAGTTCTTTGTTGAACAATTCTCAGGAATGGTTAAAAAAAATTAATGGTGGATGAGGGTTAAAATTGACTTTTTACAATTATTCAATATACAAATAAAATTTAAAAAAAAAATTGTTATGAACTTGTTACTACCAATTTAATGAGGGTGAACCTTGAATGTACAATATTTAAGGGGGGACACCTGAAACGTAATCTAGAAGTTTGATCCCTTAGCAGCTTTGGCCGAATTTGTACACCATAATATCGTTTTCCAAAACGTGTGAAACACCCTAATTAGCTTATGTGGCTAAAACGGTTGGTTAGTTCCAATTTAATTGGAGAGTGTGTGTGAGAGAAAGAAACAAGCTACAAGTCCGCGTTTGGCGTGCATATGAAACTGCGTACTGATGGGTCAGGCATTTCGTCGAGCATCTGGAAGAATCCAGACACCTGACGCGTCATCACTATCAAGGCATTTTTGTCAAACCCTCTTCATAGTCTTTACTCTTTCTTGAGAGGAGACAAGGATTTGTGCATGAACATTAAATCTTCAGCTCTTTTAGGATTAAGCCTATTTCTTTTCAAAGAATGCATAAAGGAATATGAGCTCTAACTTCTTTCAAAAAAAAAAAAAAAGAGAGAGAGAGAACTTTGTTGCGAAAGAAGCTTCAATACATAGTAGTCCACCATTCCTTTGGACTCAATTCCCATGCAAACAAATTGGCCAAGCTCTCGTTCTCCCCTCGAGAACTTAACAAAATCTCGAGTTACCTCTAGCCTATCCTTTGTACCTGGAAAGAAACTCCTAAGACATTTGTTTCTTTCTATGCAAATCTCATTGTCTATTTGGAGCTTCATCAAGCCATTGCTAACAATAGTACTTATTAAATACATGTACCATAATCTAATAGACAAAGTACATTTCAAAAAGTAAAAAAAGTAAACGAAGTTGAAACTTCGAAAGTTGAACTTACCTAGGATTAAATGAATGAGTCATTCAATGATGAGGTGTGTTGTTTTTGTCCATCTGTCAATCACCACTTCATAAAAAGATGAATATCCAGTTAACACTGTGTCTTCATGTTGATGTACAGCCTTCTTCACTACTTCACTTGCTCAGTTGAAACGTAGAAAGTTGAACTTACCTAGGATTTAAGTGAATGGGGCATGCAATGAAGAGGTGTGTTGTTTTTTGACCATCTGTCAATCAAAATGCTTTATACCACTTCATAAAAAGATGAATATCCAATTAACTCTGTCTTCATGTTGATGTATAGCCTTCTTCATTTGCTCAATCATGGAATCCCATTTTTCATAGACCAAATGAAGTGATGACTGATCAAAATCACACGATCAAAGCATGTCATAAATGGGCGAGGTGAAGCTTAGAATATAATCAATTTCATCGCACCAAGTGTCATTAAAAAAAAATTTCCTTCACATGTGCTGCCTTTAAAACATCATCATCATTATAGACAGTCCATTCTTCACTAAGGACCCTTGCTTGGAGATCATGCTTGATAGTTTTAAACCTTTAAAGCACAATAAGGACCAAAACAAATCGAGTCTCAGCAATAGAGAGCAATTTTAGATGGGCAAACCTATTGAACATGACTAATATCATGGAATGATTCATGATGAAATTCTTGATGAAGGTAGGACCATCGGCAACAACAAAGATCCAACTACACTCAAAATAAACATGTGCATTATTTGGTGTATCTTTAGGATCACGTGTTCTTGAGAACCAGGTTTAACATATGCACCATGGTGTCCAAATAATGTGTGAGTGCATTGACACCACAATTGACCCAGCAGCCTTGCAAATAGGTGAATTATCAGTACTAACCATCATCACATTTTGTGCTCCAACCTCTTCAATGGTAGTCATAATCAGATTAGCAATATAATGCTTATCTTCAACTTCACCTNGAAGGGGATTATGCTGCTCTCCAAGCTTTGACTGAGGAATCTAGGGTTCCTTGTCTTGTCAGAACGCGAGCAATGTGAGAGGAAGCAGCAATTTTTGAGAGCGAAAATTGAGACTCCGAGAGAGACCTCTCTGGTGGGAATCGCACGAAAGCAGCTTCTGCTGGATGATGCTGTGGGTACGTTTTGGTGTCAGAGATTCTGTACAAGGCGGAGGCTTCTGTGAGGTCTTGAAGAGAACCAGCTTGGGGAGTGTGACTCCGGAACCGAAGCTCTTTCGATTTGGAATACGCAGGGTTGTGTTTTTTTCATTTATTTATTTTTATTTTTATTTTTTGGCCAAATCAGCAGCATTTNCACCAGCATTTCAATTTAGATAGAAGTCTCAATCGGACATTCCTCAAGCTCAACAGTAAAAGTAAAACTCTTCTTACCCTAGTTTTCTTGAAGGTTAATTACATCAATAATTTTGGAAAAAAAAACCCCAAATTTAATTTTTTTTTAATTTTGATTTGAGTCAATTTTGTTATTCTTACATTTTTTTTCAGACAATTTCGTCCTTTTCAATTCAAAAAATCGAACACGTTGGTCATTCCATTTGTTTCACTAACGATGGTTGATTACGTGACAATTAACGAAACAATGTAACATGTTAATTGCTACATCATCTCTTCTACGTAAACAAGTGAGACACATGAACACCAAACTTAGTCATTCTCAATTTCAATTTCGATCAACTTAACTTGTCACGTCGGTCCGTTAACCGTCACGTCGTCTCCTTCCACGTAGGCATCCTTCCATGTTTGAGATTGACACCTTAACTACTAGACTACTAGTGTTATGGTTATATGATGTTGCATATATTTTATACCTAAACAGCATTACTAATAAATGACTAAAAAAGTCAAACTTTTGTTACTAGCAAGTGTCTTTATAAATCGACATGACAAGGTGGGGAATGGGGATGGTGGAGGTAGTTCTTTGTTGAACAATTCTTAGGAATGGCTTAAAAAAAATTAATCGTGGATGAGGGTTAAAATTGACTTTTTACAATTATTCAA
This sequence comes from Nissolia schottii, assembly GCA_003254905.1. Lineage (NCBI taxonomy): Eukaryota > Viridiplantae > Streptophyta > Magnoliopsida > Fabales > Fabaceae > Nissolia > Nissolia schottii. The sequence continues at coordinate 213,949 of QANU01005318.1, forward strand.
TATACAAATAAAATAAAATAAAAAATTGTTATTAACTTGCTACTACCAATTTAATGAGGGTGAACCTTGAATGTACAATATTTAAGGGTGGACACCTGAAACGTAATCTAAAAGTTTGATCCCTTAGCAGCTTTGGCCGATTTTGTACACCATAATATCGTTTTCCAAAACTTGTGAAACACCCTAATTAGCTTATGTGGCCAAAACGGTTGGTTAGTTCCAATTTAATCGGAGAGTGTGTCTGAGAGAAAGAAACAAGCTACAAGGCCGCGTTTGGCGTGCATATGAAACTGCGTACTGATGGGTCAGGCATTTCGTCGAGCATCTGGAAGAATCCAGACACCTGACGCGTCATCGTTATCCAGGCATTTTTGTCAAACCCTCTTCATAGTCTTTACTCTTTCTTGAGAGTAGACAAAGATTTGTGCATGAACACTAAATCTTCAGCTCTCTTAGGATTAAGCCTATTTCTTTTCAAAGAATGCATAAAGGAATATGAGCTCTAATTTCTTTCAAAATAAAAAAGAAAGAAAGAACTTGGTTGCGAAAGAAGCTTCAATACATAGTAGTCCACCATTCCTTTGGACTCAATTCCCATGCAAACAAATTGGCCAAGCTCTCGTTCTCCCCTTGAGAACTTAACAAAATCTCGAGTTACCTCTAGCCTATCCTTTGTATCTGGAAAGAAACTCCTAAGACATTTGTTTCTTTCTATGCAAATCTCATTGTCTATTTGGAGCTTCATCAAGCCATTGCTAACAATAGTACTTATTAAATACATGTACCATAATCTAATAGACAAAGTACATTTCAAAAAGTAAAAAAAGTAAACGAAGTTGAAACTTCGAAAGTTGAACTTACCTAGGATTAAATGAATGAGTCATTCAATGATGAGGTGTGTTGTTTTTGTCCATCTGTCAATCACCACTTCATAAAAAGATGAATATCCAGTTAACACTGTGTCTTCATGTTGATGTACAGCCTTCTTCACTACTTCACTTGCTCAGTTGAAACGTAGAAAGTTGAACTTACCTAGGATTTAAGTGAATGGGGCATGCAATGAAGAGGTGTGTTGTTTTTTGACCATCTGTCAATCAAAATGCTTTATACCACTTCATAAAAAGATGAATATCCAATTAACTCTGTCTTCATGTTGATGTATAGCCTTCTTCATTTGCTCAATCATGGAATCCCAATTTTCATAGACCAAATGAAGTGATGACTGATCAAAATCACATGATCTAAGCATGTCATAAATGGGCGATGTGAAGCTTAGAATATAATCAATTTCATCCCACCAAGAGTCATTAAAAAAATTTTCCTTCACATGTGCTGCCTTTAAAACATCATCTTCATTATAGACAGTCCATTCTTCACTAAGGACCCTTGCTTGGAGATCATGCTTGATAGTTTTAAACCTTTAAAGCACAATAAGGACCGAAGCAAATCGAGTCTCAGCAATAGAGAGCAATTTTAGATGGGCAAACCTATTGAACATGACTAATCTCATGGAATGATTCATGATGAAATTCTTGATGAAGGTAGGACCATCGGCAACAACAAAGATCCAACTACACTCAAAATAAACATGTGCATTATTTGGTGTATCTTTAGGATCACGTGTTCTTGAGAACCAGGTTTAACATATGCACCATGGTGTCCAAATAATGTGTGAGTGCATTGACACCACAATTGACCCAACAGCCTTGCAAATAGGTGAATTATCAGTACTAACCATCATCACATTTTGTGCTCCAACCTCTTCAATGGTAGTCATAATCAGATTAGCAATATAATGCTTATCTTCAACTTCACCTGAACAAACAATCGCCTTCAAGAACATAGGTTTCGAACCAGAGATGGCTATGAAGTTTACCAATGGTCTTCTATGAACATCAGTCCACCCATTAGTAACTAAGCTCGCCCTTCTGTTGCCAAGTGTTTTTGAGGTGTTGAAGACTTCATTATATTTGCTTTCTCTTTTTTGCAATAATGAAGTTCTAATGGCATTGTAGCTTGGTGGAAGATATCCTGGGATAGAATTGTTAGCGGCATATGTGTAGGAGCTAACAAAGTGTGGGTTTCTAGCAACATTGAATGGTAACGCATCTGAGTAAAATAATTTGTCTATTTCAGGTGTCAGATGCTTCCTTGCCTCATTATTGAAAGCTCTATGCATGGGTGTATCCATAACTTCTCTTTTCTTGCTCCCATCTGTAGGTGGATTCAAACTTGTAGTTCCAGTAGAAAAAGGAACCTCAACAGCTTTCTTTCTTTCAAGGAATTCCTTTTCTATTTGTTGCATCTCTTCTAGATAGTCATTCACAACTTGAGTGCAAACAGTAATCCCTTGTCCTTTTTCTCTCATTAAGTGAGCTCTCACTCTAGAATAAGACCCATTGAAAGTGTGATTACAAAAGTTGCAAAGCCAACTTACATTTCCTTTTCCTACCTTTCAAGTCACATATACCTAAACCACTAGCTTGAGTTGATCCAGTTGCAAGTTTACTGATCACAGAAGAATTGGCATTACCACTATCAAACCCCCTAGTTTTTGAACCTTGCCATGACATCTGATAAATAGTAACACTAACATTAGTAAAAAATCTAAACACTTAACCTGTAAACCAGAATGTTAAGGATTGGCATGTAAAAGTAATTAACACTAAGCCTGGAAACTAGAATCTAAGCACTAAACCTTGCTGTGACTTAACTTGATCAATATAATTGCATCCAAAACAACAAAACCAAAAGAGGAAAACGACAGCATATAAAAAATTGAATTGAAATAGATTTAGAAATAGAAACACATAAAAACAGAGACTTCCTCTCCTCGCTTCCAGCAGCTAACAAGATTGCATACAAAGAGGGAAAAAATTATGTGAGGGAAACGCATAAAAACAGAGACTTTCTCAGTTCCAGCAAACAATATCAAATAGATAGCAGGGAAAAATTACGTGAGGTACTGAAAGTATGAAAACATAAAAAACAGAGACTTTTCCTAGTGGAGGCTTCCAACCAAACAACATCAAATAGTGAATGTTTCACTAACNTAAAAACAGAGACTTTCTCAGTTCCAGCAAATAATATCAAATAGATAGCAGGGAAAAATTATGTGAGGTACTGAAAGTATGAAAACATAAAAAACAGAGACTTTTCCTAGTGGAGGCTTCCAACCAAACAACATCAAATAGTGAATGTTTCACTAACCGTAACAAGGTATATGAACACGGGACTCGAGTAGACAGAGGTGAAGTTGTGACACCGTCGAAGACCCTGATTACCAGAGAAGGAAGAGACAAAGTCAAAAATGTGCTTGGTCATTGCTGTAGTTCTGTTTCCATCGCTTGGTTTCTGTAGCCGCGCAGCCGTGGTTGTCGGTGGTGCATTCAAAGTTACTGGTGAGGGCCAAAGAAGGAGAGAAGAAGATGGAAGATGCTACCTTTTGTGTTTTTTGTTTTACAAATACAGTAAGGGTTTTGCCTCCAACTCAATTGGTTTTACATTTTAAGGGTTTTTTTTAATAAAGCCTAAACGACATAGTATCGTTGAGCCGTGCACCCAAGCAGCACCGAGCAGAACTCAAGCCATTCCCGGCCGTATCCATGGCATACCCAAACTGGATATGTACCGAGTACGGGTACTTTGGCAAAAATGCCATAGCCAGGCTCCAGAGGATTATGAGCTTGCACAACATGTAACACACATATTAGGGGAGATAGCCTGATGAGGTCTATGGACCTGCAACATATTAGTATTAGTTCTATTAAGCACAGCAGTCCAAATAAAGGATTTAACCTTTGAGGGAGCTTTGGATTTCCAAATGGATTTGTCAAGGCAAAATCTTGTCATGCATATTACCCGCAGATACCAAGGGGACGGGTAAAATTGCTCAGCCTATTAACAGTTAACTTCCAATAAGCATAATACGAAAAGAAAGAAAAAAATTATTAATAGGCATTGATTTTATACCGTGAAATAAAAATCTGGCACCAAAAAAAAATGTTGTAAGACAAAAAAGACCATTGTAAACAAGTATTGATTAGTTGCCTTGTGTTGCTTTTAACGGTAATGCTATGTGAAACGGTAAACCGTCTTCATGGTTTAGATTGAAATAATCTAAAAGACAAAAAACAATTGCAGTAAAAGCATATTTTAGATTGGAGCATAATTCATTCCTTTTTCTCAAGTATTCTTCCTTCCTAATTGTGCAACCAGAATACAAATGTTATCATGACCACAAGTCATACATTAAAACTAGGGAATCAATGATGAAACTCCAAAATTGTTAATGAACTTCAAAATTGTTAATGAAGTTCCAAATTGCCTAGGTTGCATTATGAACCTTTAATCCAAACCTCACTGGGACAAAAAAAGTCTTGAAGTGCATGGTACAATATATATATTGGGAATTGGGATAGAAATTGAAGAAACGTATTATTTCAAAGCAATCAGTAAATTCCAAGTCAGTAACTCCATTAAAGGGTGACTCAATGTATGAGGCTCCCACTTGGTGAAGTATGGAAAAGGTTGTACACAGCCTTACCCCCGCAAGCAGAGAAGCTGTTTTCAGGATTTAAACTCGTGACTTCCAAGTCTCAAAACTGCAACCTTATTGTTGCGCCAAGCCTCACCCTCAATCACTCCATTATGATGCAAAAATTTAACATCTAGTGCCATACAAAAGTAAACCTTGGCCACAAACCCAAAAGTCCCTTAGCCTTTCTTTCAAGGCAATGAAAGCATAAAGGCCTGCGTTTGAACTATCACTTCATCATCCCAAACTAATGTGGTCGAAAGCTTTAAAATTTCACGTAACAAACCAATCAACTTTATAATTTAAATACCTTATCAGTTAAAGTATACTCAACAAAACTAACAGATACAGAAAAGAAAGCTTCAAAAATCTCACTTCCAGAAGTAGCAGGGACAATGAGCAGCTAAATAACATTCATATCAACATCTAAATCAATGGAATTTAATTCGGAGAAATAATTTATCATCGTAAACATCATTCTAATTTCTAAATGAAGTAAGAATTGATTTTTTTTTAAGATTCGCAGAGATTGGTTACATTTACCTTTTACATCATTAAATATTTAGGAGGATATCATTGCCCTTAAAATAATAGCCATCTTCATCTGAACATAACAGCTATTCAATTTAAAGCAGCACAAGTAAAATACTAAGACTGAATTACACATATTTTAATTCACACGTGAAAGTTAAATACTTGAGGTAAAGAACACACCATTATAGCCATATTATTCTAAATTATACATTTTGCTTTAACTGAGAGCAAAGTGTGACAAACCATACGCTCCCACAAACTTCAGGAGAAATAAGATATGGTATGAAGAAGCAAGTATTATTATTCATGAGAATGTTTGGTAAATTTAACGGCACACCTGAGGTGTACAGAAAAATCTTTCTCATTAAAAAAAAAACGTGTTGTTGTTTGGCAGGCAACAAAGATACAAAAGTGAAATGTTGTATATTTAACGTTACTGAGACTTGAATATCAACATAGTGAAAATAGTTGCAACTTGCAACTTAGCAAGAAAATCAATGTAGTTAAACCAGTTGCGATCCAGAGTGAGAAAAGATGAGCAATCACTTCAATTGTGATCTACAAACCTAATATTGATTAATTAGTTAAAACCATGTATTCAAGAGTTAACAACTTGATAGACTAGATGCCATTATGCTCCTTTAAGATTCATATTTTCCTGATACAGTTTTAATAGCTGAGAGCTTTCGTCTTTATAAAACTTGACATACCTTTCAAGGAACATCTTCTCGGACCGAGCAAATGGTGTACCTAAGCTAGCAGCCTTGTGTAACAAACCTTTCGAAAGCAGGTACCGGATAACAGAAGCCCTTGGAATGATCCTCTTCTCCAAACTCATTCCAAAAATGACTGGATACATGACAGGGTACAAAGCATCCCAACTTAGCTGATTGACCCAAAACCTCATCACCGCATTAATTTTGTCGACCGATGCCAACATAAGTCTTGGGCACCTCAAGAATGCTTCAGAGATTGCTTCTTCGGACCACCCCCAGCTCTTAAAGGCATCAACTTTGGCATCCCAAGTGGGTTTGGGCACAGTCAATTTTGCAAGCAATGCTATACCAAAGTTACACTCCGAAGAATAAAACCCCAATTCCTTTACTTCGCCCACAACCTCCCTAAAGTTACGAGACATGAAAATAGAAGGTCTAGTACGAAACAAATAGCTGATGAAGGAGTCTTGGACTCCTTCATCAACTAAAATCTTGACATTCCGTGCGACGCGATCCCCGTAGAGAAAACGGGGACAAGCAAGTATGCAAGAAAGGGCTCTCTCATCAGACTGAAGGAATCTTCTCATCAATTCATACATAGGGACTAAGTTGTTCTCGAGGCTTCTATTCAAGAACTGGGGGTTCTTGGTCACTATCAGCACAATATCAGAGCTTGAAGCACCTTTAGAGGCTAAAAATTCAAACTTCGGCAAGATCGTCTTTTGGGGGTTGGATGAGAGCATCTGTGAATTCCTACTAGCAATGCTACTAATATGGGAATCTGAGAATCCATGGCTCTTGAGGAAGGCGAGAACTGATTCCGGCTTCTGTGGGGTCTTGAAACGAAGCCGTTTGGAGGCATTTAGAGCAGCTTGTGTGGAGAAGCCAAGGTTGTTGACGAGGTAGGAGACGGCGAAAGAGTGCGATTGTGAAGTAGAGGTTTTTGAGCAGAACCTGAGAGAAAATGGAAGAAAAGGATAAAATGTTTGGGGTGGTGATGTTCGTTGGAATGGGACAGTGACGAGACCCTTCAGATTCAGGTAGAGAAGGGTTCGGCAACGGTGGTGGGAGTTAAACATGTTGTTGAGGAATGGTTGTGAGTGACAGTGGTGAATTATAGAAGGGAAAGTATGTAAGAGGAAGAAGCCTGGGAAGCTACTCACCAATGTGTAAGAAGGGGATTATGCTGCTCTCCAAGCTTTGACTGAGGAATCTAGGGTTCCTTCTCTTGTCAGAACGCGAACAATGGGAGAGGAAGCAGCAATTTTTGAGAGCGAAAATTGAGACTTCGAGAAGACCTCTCTGGTGAGAATCGCATGAGAGGGCCATTTTAATTCAAAAAATCGGATACGTTAATCTTTCTGTCTATTTCACTAACGATAGTTGATGATGTAATAATTAATGAAATAATATAACACATTAATTGTCATGTCACTTTTTTTACTTAAACAAGACACATGAATCCCCAACTTAATTCCTCTCAATTTTAATTTCGATCAACTTGACTTATCACATCACTTTACTAACCCTCATGTCACCCCTTTCCACGTAGATATCCTTAGATTGACACTTTAACTACTAGACTACTAGTATTATAATTATATAATGTTGCATATATTTTATACCTTAATAGTGTTACTAATAAATGACTCAAAAAATCAAAGCAAGTAAGTGTCTTTATACAAAAGATACAAATAAAAATTTTAAGTCTTATTAGATTTATGTTAAGCCTATTAAAATTTTAATAGTTCCGTCAACCATCACATTACCCCCTTTCACGCTAACATCTTAACCGCGTGTCTTATTAAATTTACGTTAAGTCTATTAAAATTATAATAACTTCGTTAGTAGTCACGTCACCCCTTCCATGTAAGCATCATTCAATGTGTGAGGTTAATACCATAACCATTAGGTTACTAATATCATTGTTATATGATGTTACATATATTTTATATTTAAACAATGTTACTAATAAATGACTCAAAAAAGTCAACACTTCTCACTAGCAAACAAGTGGCTTTCATTTAATAGCAGCTCTAATTAATTGTTCCAACTAACTAAAACTTTTCCATCCCTAAATTAGCCCTTTTAATTACTCTAGCGTTGGTAGCGGAACGTCCCTCGACAAAGCTCACATATCCATCCTGCACCATATATGCACATGGCTAAGGCTTCTCTATTATGGTGGGGAATGTTATTTTATTTTTCAAACAAAAGGACAAAAAAATTATAAAACTAGTGAAAGAAGATTGAAGGCAATTGATTTCAGAGGACACAATATTTTAAGTAATATTTTGTAGACAGTGATTGGGTTGATACAATTTCATTTGGTCAATGTTGTTTTTTATTTTTAATTGTAAGTACTTATATAATTTTATTTTGAAAAATCCTAGAAAATTCTTTACGTTGCAATTTTATGTTATGGGTTTTGCCACCATATAGCACTTGCNAATATAACACATTAATTGTCATGTCAGTCTTTTTATTTAAACAAGACACATAAATTTCCAACTTAATTCCTCTCAATTTTAATTTCGATCAATTTGACTTGTCACATTACTCTACTAACCCTCACGTCACCCCTTTTTAGATAGATATTATTAGATTGATACCTTGCCTACTAGACTACTAGTGTTATGATTATATAATGTTACATATATTTTATACTTAAATAGTGTTACTAATAAATGACTCAAAAAATCAAAGCAAGTGTCTTTATACAAAAGATACAAATAAAAATTTTAATAATCTTATTAGATTTATGTTAAGCCTATTAAAATTTTAATAGTTCCATCAACTATCACATTACCTGCTTTCACGCAAGCATCCATCCATATGTGGAGCTGACATTTTAACCACGTGTCTTATTAAATTTACGTTAAGTCTATTAAAATTATAATAACCTCGTTAATAGTCACGTCACATCCTTCCATGTAAGCATCATTCAATGGGTGAGGTTAATACCTTAACCATTAGGTTACTAATATTATTGTTATATGATGTTGCATATATTTTATATTTACACAATGTTACTAATAAATGACTCAAAAAAAGTTAACACTTGTCACTAGCAAACAAGTGTCTTTCATTTAATAGCAGCTCTAATTAATTGTTCCAACTAACTAAAACTTTTCTGTCACTAAATTAGCCCTTTTAATTACTCGAGCGTTGGTAGCGGAACGTCCCTCGACAAAGCTCACATATCCATCCTGCCACCATATATGCACACATGGCTAAGGCTTCTCTATTATGGTGGTGAATGTTATTTTATTTTTCAAACAAAAGGACAAAAAAATTATAAAACTAGTGAAAGAAGATTGAAGGTAATTGATTTCAGAGGACACAATATTTTAAGTAATATTTTGTAGACAGTGATTGGGTTGATACAATTTCATTTGGTCAAAGTTGTTTTTTATTTTTAATTTTAGGTACTTATATAATTTTATTTTGAAAAATCCTAGAAAATTCTTTACGTTGCAATTTTATGTTATGGGTTTTGCCACCATATAGCATTTGCATCCATCTATCCATCTTCAAAATAAACTTAATCTAATTTTCATCCTAAAAGTTTGGTTACGTGTTCGGGACGGATTCAAGAGAGGGTTTGCAGGGGCTGACAAGTTGTTTTGTGATAGATCCAAATGATTAAGGCCTTTCAATGAAGCTATTGATGAGGGTATCCTTCCCTCAATGGAATTGCCATGTAAGTTCAAGCATTCCATGCTTGTGCATTCTCCAATTGTGTTAGGAATCTCCCCAGACAGATAATTTTCAGAGATATCCAAAGTGCCAAGGGCTTTAAGGGCTCCCACCTCAATAGGTAGAGTGCCATTTAATGAGTTGTAAGTTCAACAACCTTGACAGTGAAGAGAGGCTAAAAACTTGCACGGGGATAGCAGCTCTAAGATTATTCCCAGAAAGATATAGGAACTGCAAATTGTGTAATGTTCTAATAATGGGTGTAATTTCTCCTTCCAACATATTGTTTGAAATGCTTAGTTCAAACAGTTGAGTGAGGTTGCCCAATGAGATAGGTATCTCACCTGACAGGTGGTTTGTCCCTTAGTGAAGTTCCTGAATCTCTAGAAGCTTCCCAAAAGCATCTGGAATAATCCCATTAAAATGAGTGCGCTCAAAATTTAAGGCAATTAAATTTTTGTTGTTGCCTATAGTTGTAGGAATTATCCCATATATCTGATTATCAGCAACAATTTCAGTGAGTTTGGTTGACAAATTTACCAAAGATGTCATAAAATCGAACTCATTATCTGAACTGCTGCCAATATTATTACTATTCAGATTTAGCCAGCGAAGATCTTTAAGCTTTCCTAGACTTGGAACTTGTCCCACAAAATTGTTCATAGGAATGTCAAATAGTTGAAGTAAGGATGCATTTGTAATTGAAGTTGGGATTGCACCTGAAATTAGATTCCCTCCAACGCCAAACTTTTGCAATTTGTTGTCTGGAAGAGAGCCGTGACAGTGGTTTTCTGCAGCTGTGATAAAGTGAAGAAGGAAGCGTACCAGACTGTCTTACCGCTGAAAGTGAACAGTTTTTAAGTTGGCCTATTTCTTCTGACGAGGTCCCCTCCAAGTTATCAAATACAACAATTTTGCCTTTTTCCTTTCCTATATACCTGTTTCAAGAAATAACTCGAGCTAGTCAATTTTTTTTTGGTAACTATATGTTGCATCTAGGCCATTTACGAAAACAACCTTCAGTAGGACTTTTTACAATAACTTCCACAAAAATAAATTTGAAATAAATAAGAACTATTGCCCAGTACTACAATGCACAAGAATCAACATATCGAACTCTATTTAATCACGTTCAAATTCTCCATTTGCAAGTATAGAGCTAAACATTCTCTACCCAATCAAATTCAACAAAATAAAGTTAACTGGAAAACAGGCTCCGAACCATTAAGGACAAATTTCCGGTTGAAAACCACGTTCACAGAACCACCTCAACGGTTGCCAATTTTACAGCACAAGCAAAAAAAAGAAGTTGCTCCATGCTAGATCTTAGCTTTCATCTTTACAATTTGTTTCCATCTTAAACAGAATCTTATTCTTATCACCTATCACATTTTTTTTCCTGCATGTACTGAGGGAAACGATTTAAGTACAAAAGAATGAGCTTACAAGAATCATAAAAATCTCTAAAAAATCAAGTCAAAATAGACTCCAGCCAATCTGATGTCAATTCATAAGCTACAAATGTAACAGCACCAGCCGGTGCAGCTTTAACAGTTGATGGGACTATCCCCTTATACAGACCGGCCCAACCCTCTGCCTGAAGTATCCGTTTCAAAGCATCAAACATATTTCTATATGCACGATGTTCAACCCGAGCTCCATATCTTGGATGCCTTTGTAGACCTTCAATCTGCAGCAAACAGGAATGAAGATCAATAACTGTCTGCACGGACTTGCAGACAAAAATAACAGGTTACGGTTTTTTCAGGTGATGGAAGATATCAATTAACCAGCATGAGGTCAACTGTTAGGAAACCTATTGTAATGCAGGTTTATGTGAGAAGGGGGCTGTGCCAGATATTGCAGCAGGTCTGGATTGTGTATATCTTAGATCTAAAACAGGCGAGAAAAGCGGTCAAGTGGTTTTTCAAAATAGAAGGGAGGTTGAGAGACTGGAAAGGGTTTGTCTTGTCAATTGGCAAGTCTCGTGAGGAGTAGAGGAGCTCTCTCAATCTTCACCAGGGGTGGTATACTGTCTCTAATCAGTTCCTAGGGTCCATTTAAACATTGTCAAGAATCCATAGTCGTATACATGTACCTTTTTCTTGCATTTTCTCTCCATTTCCCTCTTTTTCCCTAATCTCTGAACCAGTTATAACGTCAACACAAGATTATTTGGTGGGGGAGAGGGAGGGGTGTTAGAAGATTCTAACTAAAACCTACCTGAAATCTTTTCTTGACCACATCAAGTGGATGACAGAGAAGCTTAGCACATGTTCCAGCTGCCAACCCACACAAGAAAAGCTGAAAGCTAGAGAGGGTGTCTTCTGCAGCAGCGTTTGGGTATTGAATACGGTTCCATGACTACAATTTTTGCACATAATATGCATAATAAGTGCAAAGGTAACAGAGAATTGCTCACTACTAAGTAAATTGAAACATAGCATTAGCACTGTCAAGGAATCCAGCTCTATGATGTTGCAACATATAAGTGAACCAAATTAGTAACGACACAGTCCCATGTTTCCTTTTCTCTTCTGCTACTATTTCCGTACAATTTTAATTTAGACAAGGTGAAATACACCTGACACAAGGTATGAAGCATGAACATGACCAATTGCTCAGACTCAAAATTTAAAACTATATGAACTGCTGCATAGCTTTCTTTGTTAGTGCTGCAAATAGCTAGTGCAAGAGCAATGGCTTACATATGTAAAGTCAATAGATGCAGAAATCAAAAATGATAACGTATGCAACAGTTAAGTTAAGCATCAAAAAATGAAATGGAGATTCAAAACTTTGCTTGAAAGTGAGACACAAATGGAGCAACCCTCGTAACTAAATATGAACTTGTCATGCCCTAAGGGATTAAGAATAACTCATCAATGCATTTCACATCATTCTAGTTCTTCTAGATTCAATTCACTAAGGACTGAAATTTTACCATGGCCCAACGTTTAAATGTATCATAGGTGCCAAATTGTAGGCCTGCATAAGGTATAATCTCAACAAGTGTTGGTGACAATCCAGCATACAAGCCTCGGAAGCCACGAGCCCGGACGATATCAATGAATGCTGACCTCATGTTTGGATACACCTAAATAATTGAAAAATATTAGCATAGCTAAGCTACGAAAATTAACTCCACAACGGCCACAAACAACTTCATACTATGCATTCACAAAAGTTGAGTATTCTACCGTGGAAGGCCAGGAGCTGAGTCCCCCCCCCCCCCCAAAAACAAAAAATTTCCCACCTCTGTGCAGGGTGAAACACAAATGAAAGTCATTAATGAGGTACAATCTAACACTGAACTTGAGGTTATGGTCATAGTATATAACGGGATTTAACATGACAATGCCATGTGTTAAATCTGAACCCTCCATTACAATTAAATTAGGAATAAAGATGAATTCTTTACATGTGAAAGCCTTTCCCGCCCTGCTCTCTCCCACCACCTCTCTCATCAATTCCCATTTGATGAACCCGTCTACTCCAGCAGCCATTTGACAACCCACTCTACTCCAGCAGTAGTAGCTTCCGGCAGTTTGTTGACGCCCCAGCCGCAGCACAATCTTCCTAGTCAACATAATTGGTTTGTTGCAGGGTTTTCGTGGAGTGTGGATAGACTGTGTTGGGGGGAACATTGAAACTGCCAAAAATTGATTATCTTTTCACATATGGGTTTTCCATGTTGAAAGTGTTGAGAATTGTGGCTCATTTTCTAAGTTTAGGGTTTTTTTGGGTATTTCATAGGGTTTGGTTGCTGCCCTATAAGTAGTTACTTCTGGAAATTGTAACCTAGGACTGAAAAGATTAACCTTGTATCTTATTGTTTCTGCATCCAAAAACATATTCAATAAGAAGGAACTGTACCTGCTCTACTGTCGCAGACGTAGCCAATTTGGGAGAACCCCGTGAACAAATATCTGTGTCGTTTTGCGTTTCTTTTGTTGTTTGCTCTGAATTCATTGTTTCGTCTATCACCAACAATTGGTATCAGATGACGTCCAACTCCATAGGGCCAAAATTCGACGTGTCGATGGGACCGGCAATTTCAGATTGTGGCAGGTATGGATCAAGGATCTTTTGGTGCAATAGGGATTATAGAAGGCGTTGTGCGACAAGAAATTGGCGGATGTCACTGCCTCAGACTGGGCAGAGATGCAAGTGAACGCCGCGGGATTGATAAGACTTTACGTCACCGACAACGTGATGAATCACATCCTGGACCTGACGACTCCGATGAAGGTCTAGGAGAAATTGGAGAAACAGTACATGTCCAAGACGCTAATGAGTAAGGTGTACGCACAACAGCGTTTTTACAACCTGAAGATGCAGGAGGGGGCCGATCTGCAGGCTCACGTAACGGCGTTCAATAATAACGTCGCCGAACTGTCGAGACTCAGTGTGAAGGTTGACGCTGAGTGACCACTCTCACTTACGGTAAGGATTCTGTCATGCTAGATTCTATTTCATCCACACTTCTACAACATGCACAACGTCGCAACAGCGTAGAGGAAGGTGAAGGTAGTCTGGGCGAAGGTCTGTTTGTGAAAGGGGCTATACCGCTGTAGAACGTGGTAGAGGCAAGGGTAAGGCAGCAACTTCTGGGGAAAAGAAGTGGTTCAACATCGGAGTGTTACCGCTACAAACAGGTTGGTCATTGGAAGAAGGACTGTCCCAACAGAGGTGGTGGCAGTAATTCAACAAATGTGGTTCAGTCTGATTTGCTTTGCGTTTCATCCGCAAAGTGCACCGAGGCATGGTTTATGTCATTCAGGTCAAGTGATTTTGGTGTTGTCTATTTAGGTGACAGATAATTCTTGTCACATCACTGTAATTAGGCAAATTAAAATTGCATTGGCTGATGGTAGTGTGCGTGTATTGGGTGAGGTGCGTTTCATTCCTGAATCGAAGAAGAGTTTAATATCTCTTGGAACTCTCCAAGCGAATGGTTACTCATTCCGGTCGGTCTGATGGTGATAGGGATATTCTGAAGGTGAGTAAAGGTGCAATGACTATGATGATAGCAAAGAGGACTGCAGGGAATATTTACAAGCTGTTGGGGCACACAGTTGTGGGTGATGCCGCATCAGTTGAAACTAATAATGATGCAACCAAATTGTGGCATGTGCGCTTAGGTCATATCGAGGAAACACACGTTCCAATAGTTGTGGGCTATGATGGAACTACATAAGAGGAACTTGGTAGAGGGAGTATGCAGCTGCACAATTGGATTGTGCAAATATTGTATTCTTGGGAAACAATGTAGGGTGAGTTTCAAGACCGGCAAGCATAAAACAAAGAGAATCCTAGACTATGTCCATTCTGATGCTTGGGGGCCAACAAAAGTGCCCTCCATTGGGGGTTCCAAGTATTATATGACATTCATTAATGATTTTAGTCGCAAGGTGTGGGTTTATTCTTTGAAATATAAATCCGAAGTTTTTGCCAAGTTCCAGCTATGGAAAGCTGAGGTAGAAAACCAAACAGGGCGAAAAATAAAGTATTTGTACTCTGATAATGGAACATAGTACATTGACAGGAAATTCACGAAGTTCTATGCAGAGAATAAGATTCACATGCACTTTTCTGTGAGGACGACGCCACATCAGAATGGCTTAGCAGAAACAATGAACAGGTCTCTAACAGCGAAGGCAAGGTTTCTTCGTTTGACAGCTGGTCTTGCAAAAGGTTTTTGGGCAGCAGCTATTGATATGGCATGCTGTTTGGTCAACAGATCGCCTCGAGCTTCACTAGATGGCGAGGTTACAGAAGAGGTGTGGACAGGTAATCCTATTGATAATAATTTGAGGATTTTTTGTTGCCCTGCATATGCACATATTTCTAGTGAGGATAGATCAAACATTGATCCCAAGTCACATGAATGTGTCTTTATTGGATATCATAAAGGTGTGAAGGAGTTCAGGCGGTGGCATCCTGTGAAAGGAAAGATTATGGTCAGCAGGGATATTGTGTTTGATGGACTGCACAAGCTACAGATGTCAGTTGTGCCAGCAACAAATATTGGAGAGTCCAAACGGGGGGACAAGATTCAGGTGGAGCTTGATAGGCCATCTGTGAGCCCCAGTCCGCTTGTAGAACAGCAACCACAAGATCAACCAGGCACTAGTGCATGCAGGGTGCCCAATTCAGGTGGAGTACACGAGTACAGTTTTGTTCGTGACAGTGAGCGGTGTCGTATTACACCTCCAACCAGGTATGAGTTTGAGGATTTGGCTGCTTATCCCTTCTTACTAGTGCAGGAGATCCTTCCACTTTTTGTGAGGCAATGTCTAGCCCGGAAAAGATAGATGGATGGGTGCAATGGTGGAGGAGATGGAATCACTAAAGCAGAATGAGACATGGGATGTCGTTCAGCTACCACCGGGAAAGAAGGCTATTGGTTGCAAATGGGTCTACAAGAAGAAGCCAACAGAATCAAAAAAAGAAGGTGAAAAGTTCAAGGCTCGACTTGTAGCAAAGGAGTACTCACAACAGAAGGGGATTGATTATGATGAGATCTTCAGTCCTGAGGCGGGCACACTTCTATCTGAGCAGTATTGGCTTTGGTGGCCAGTAGAGATATACACTTAGAGCAAATGGATTTCAAAACAGCTTTCCTCCATGAGAATTTAGATGAACAGATTTATATGGAGCAGCCAGAGGGGTTCAGTGACACCAGGCAGGGTTGCAAGCTGAAAAGGTCCTTGTATGGTTTGAAGCAATCGCTGAGGCAATGGTACAAGCGGTTTGACTCCTACATGCTGAAGATTGGGTATAGAAGATGTGAGAATGATTGTGTGTATGTGAGGAGCCTTCATGATGGCTCTAATATTTTTCTGCTACTGCATGTTGATGATATGCTGATTGGTGCTAATCATTTACATGATGCAAATGATTTGAAGATCATGCTGGGTAAGGAATTTGATATGAAGGATCTAGGAGCTGCCAAGAAGATTATTGGGATGGAAATTCATATGGACAGAGGAGCTAGGAAGCTATGGCTATCTCAGAAAAGCTATGTTGAAGGTGTCCTGGACAGATTTGACATGAGCAAAGCGAAGCCGGTAAGCACTCCACTGGCCAATCATTTCAAGTTGTCTTTGGAACAATGTCCGAAGACTGAGGCAGAGCTGGAAGGTATGTCTAGAATTCCTTATGCTAGGGCGGTTGGTTGGTTGATGTATGCTATGGTTTGTACAAGACCGAATTTGGCACAAGCTATTAGTCAAGTGTGCAAGTTCATGTCCAAGTTGGGAAAGCAGCATTGGGAGGCAGTCAAATGGATCTTGAGATACTTGAAGGGTACAATGGATAAAGGTATCATGTTCAACGAGGGAACACATGTTCCAATAGTTGTGGGCTATGTGGATTCTAACTATGCAGGTGATCTGGATGACAGTATGTCTTTACACTTGTAGGTGGACCAATTTGCTGGAAGTCGTCAGTTCAGCCTCTAGTGGCGTAGTTGAAGCTGCAAAGGAAGCATTATGGGTACAGGGCTAGTTAAGGAGTTTGGTGTTGAGCAAGGTGGAGTTCAACTGTTTTGTGATAGTCAAGGGGCTATCTACTTGGCACATAACCAAGTATATCATGCTAGAACCAAGCACATTGAGGTGAGGTTCCACAAGATCAGGGAGTTGGTGGTGTCCAAGCAGGTAATACTCAAGAAGGTCACACTTTAGAGAATGCAGTTGATATATTGACCAAGTCAATCGCCAGTGACAAGTTCAAGCATTGCTTGGATTTGTTGCACATTACTTAGAGCTGAAGAACAAAGTCCCAATCCCCAGGATCGGAGCAAGAGCACTTCCCAGGGCCGGAGAATTCGCCAAGGTGGAGATTGTTGAGAATTGTAGCTCATTTTCTAAGTTTAGGGTTTTTTTGGGTATTTCATAGGGTTTGGTTGCTACCCTATAAATAGTTACTTCTGGAAATTGTAACCTAGGGCTGAAAAGATTAACCTTGTATCTTATTGTTTCTGCATCCAAAAATTGATTCGATACGAAGGAACTGTAGCTACTCTACAGTCGCAGACGTAGCCAATTTGGGTGAACTGCGTGAACAAATTTCTGTGTTGTTTTGCATTTCTTTCATTGTTTGCTCTGAATTCATTGTTTCATCTATCACCAACAGAAAGCTATAGTATCTGATTCACTATCTTGGTGAAATCTTACATTAGCGTTTTTTTATTTCCGTAAACAGAGAAACCCCGAAAAAAGGGTTTTTGTTTTCCAGGTGGATGTGTGGACTGTGGATCCTCAAGCGGCTTAGAAAAGGAGAGCAAGGCCATTGAGAGAAGACACCCACACTCAGTGGAATTAAATGCAATTTTTAATTATGGCAGAACATTACTCTCAATTATAATACAAATAGGTTGTTCTTTAATTTATCTGAGAAGTATTATGAGAAGCTTGTTCCTCAACCTTGGTCATAGTGCTCAAGGCTTGAACAAAGGTGAGGCATAGAAAAACTATTTGTGAGATGTGTGAGTTGTAGGAACCGATTTAGAGTGAAATAAGTAAGAAGGGAGAACGGATTGTAGAAGATGAACACAGCAGAATGATGAAATCATTCTTTGAGACAATGGCAGTGGCATCTCAGTGGGTGCAGTAGCAACTTTGCTTTGCAGGGAGGAGGGAAGAGCAAGATATGTCCCTTTTACATGTAAAATTTTTATCTTTATTCCTGACTGTTGATCTCATTTGATTGTGATGGAGTGTTCAGATTTAACAAATGACAGTCTCATGTTATATCTTGAGAGGATTCACTCCCATATATAACATATAACCCTGTCACCTCTTAAGACCAAGGCTAGAGAAACAGATTTTGGGTGCCTCTTCAATGTTATTGCAACAAACAGCCTTGCTGTGGGGCCCCCCTAGGCATTTGATCAGTGAATTTCAGGATTTAATATTTGCTTCTAGGCCAATTAAAATCATATATGATAAGATGTGACAATTTCTGCAGGAAATACCAATAATTAGACAAGAAGGAATCAAAATTGAGGACTTCCTGCCTAAAATTGGTTAAAAAGATGAACAAAAAACATTAACTTCAACATAGAACTTCCATGCCCAAAGGACTGAGAATGCAGATTCATCATTATCACGAGGACAAAAAAGATTGAATGGCCTCCAGAAAAGATTTCAGGTAGGGAATCCCAAAACGATTCATCATACCTTTGGTTCACCTTGAGAAGCTAATACGGTTCGGAGAAGATCAAAGGGATATGATCCTACAGTAGCTGCACACCCAGCTAGTGCCCCACTCACGTAGGATAGATAAGGACTCAAATTAATATGATTCTCTGCAGAATTAGAAAACATGCAATGAGTAACATAAACCTAGAACAGGAAATTCCTAGTAGATAATATCTCTAAAGTGCCCATGGGAACCGGTTATGCTACATATAGCATCCTACACTGAAGTGCCTGATAAAATTAAATTTACCATTCTACTATAATGAACAGCTTATGGACCTACATTTTCAAATTATAACTGAATAATAATGTGATAAACCCTAGACACCTAGGCAATAATCCTCTTTACTCATCGAGCTAATATGCTGACCACTATTTTTTTTTTCTTTTAGGGGATAAAAGAATATCTTGGCCACTAACTAACAATTGAAATTGAAACACAAAACAGAATACCTGTCTTCGAAGAACCGGAGACAAAAGTCTTAAACTTGTGTAAAACTGTGAATTGTATGGCTGTATATGGCATTACCATGAGCAAAGCTGGCACATTGCCCCGCCAAAAACCCTGTAATATATCCAGAAAAAAATGGTTAATACTATTACTATCTTCCATAGAAAAATGGCTGATAGAAAACTTCTAGAAGACGTTTTTAAGAATGCAGGCACTACAACATAAACTAATACCATCAGCATATTGGTAACATTTCAAGAGGATTAAGAATGCAGGCGCAAAATGGAGAGAAGTAATTAAACAATAATTACACAAGCTGAGTAGTTATACCCGTATGCCTTCTTCTCTAAAAATATCTTTGGTCGCTTGAAGCATGCCAGTATATTTTGATGGTGTAGACAAATCCTTGCGTAGTAAAGCCCACGAAGATGTGGGCTCTAGCTGAACCTGTAGATTATGGGGCAGGCCACAATGAACAGCCATGAACCCGATAATCCTAAAACTCAGACAAAGGTTGAAAATAATAGTAACATATACACACAACTCTTATTGTGCAGCCTGCCATCCCCGACATCAATGCAATCATCATGAGGTCACATACCTTTTTAAGTAAAATAATCATGGAAAGATACCTATTGTATTAACCAAGTAAACTGAAAATGTTCCTTTTCTAACCATGAATGAACATAAATGTTCTAAATATTCAATAGGACCTTGGCCATCTAAGGGTGTCTCGGAAAGAAAATATTCGACCACGCATGTACAACAAGATACACTTTATATTCAGAATCTCCCCATCTATGGCAGACAAAGCACATTATGCTCCATATATGCCACGCCAGATTGCATAAATCATGAGATCCTTTATTACACCCTTCAAATTACCAATAAGTTAACCAGTAAGTAAGCCTCATCATGTCGAATAAAATTTTCTCTATCACCATAACCAAGCCCACTGCTCACAGAGATGGCACAATGCCATACCCTGGATGTTGAATCTTCGATATATGCTATTCATCAATTAAAATTTGAAAATTGTCTCCAAGCAAAAATCTGACAGTTGAATGACTTGAACCTTTTCCAAAAGCAAGTGAAAGAAAGAGGAGAAAGGGAAGAAAACAGATAATAAACAAACAAATATAAATAAATGCTAGTTTGAAAAATCGATGGGCCAATGCTGATGAAATATTTTCCAGTTTCCACAGTCCTCCACCTACTCAACCATCAAGTCTAATGTTCTTTTTTCCAACTTCCACGCTTTGACCTGGTCAATCTTAGTGAAGTTTCCACAACTCTCACGAAACTGTATATCATCCAGTGGTACTAGAGCCTGAAAGAGGCGAGTTTTAACATAGAAAAAAAATATATTTATATTCTCAAGTCAACACCAGTTTCTGCACTAGCCTTTGCTTATATGCATTCTTTTTCTCACTTTAAATGTTAGATATACAGAATGCAACACAACCCACCTTCGCAAAACTACTACTAATAATAACAACATTCTGCAAAAACAAAAGGATCAATTTGAAAATTCTCATCTTTGAAAGTAAAAAAGAAAAAGAACTGACCTGGAACCTGATCTTGATAACATCAAGGGGCGAGGTAACTGTTCGTGATATAGCACCCGAAATAGCCCCAGCGGAAGAATTTATCATCGCACTCTTCCACTGGCTCGGCTCCTCCTCCTCCATTGCCACAACCACCCCCCTTCCCTCCCCAACTACCACCTGCAAAAGACAAACAACAACAATAATTGAGCCTTTTTTTGTTCACTAAGTAACGTTGCTTGCGTAAACGATGCCACAAGGAACAAACAACAATTAACTCCTTCCTTACTAGACATGATCGGGTACATAAATGATGAATCAAACGACACCATTTGCATTCTATGGTAAATCATGTGTATAG
Source organism: Nissolia schottii (assembly GCA_003254905.1). Classification (NCBI taxonomy): domain Eukaryota; kingdom Viridiplantae; phylum Streptophyta; class Magnoliopsida; order Fabales; family Fabaceae; genus Nissolia; species Nissolia schottii. The sequence goes on from QANU01005318.1 coordinate 235,003, forward strand.
ATGAGTCGTTAAAAAAGTAAGGAAAATCAAGGTACTCATTAAACCAATTAGAACAAAAACAGCAGGAACAAGAAGGTGGAGGAAAATTAGGGTTTCGATTGAATTCGCCGAAACGAATTAGCACAGAGGGAAGAAGGAGGGAGTGAGAGAGAGAGAGAGAGAGCAGCAAAATTTGGGAACGTACCGGCAAGCGAGGACGGGGAAGGAGGCAATGGAGAAGGGAGCAGACATTGGAAGGTTTAGAGAGAGAAATGGATTATTGTTGATTTGTTGTTGTGTAACCGCCTTATTTGATTGAGGTCCTCAGAGCTTTGCAGGGAATTTAACAGTCTGAGGCAGACTACTATTTATTAGCATAATTCTTTAACAAGAAATGATTTATAAAGATCTTTTTACTTGTAAGAATTGATTGCTTTAAATGTTTCAAGACATCGATTACTTATGTCTAGACATATACATATGGGATTTCTCACCTTAACTGTCTATTTTATTTGCTGTCTAAATTTTCTTTTTCCATTTTTATCTTCCTACCTAATTTTATTTGCAAATAATTTTTTATAATTTTTTCATAAAAAATAATTATCCTCTTTCCATCTTTTACCCTAATTATTATCTCTAATTTTTTTCTGCAACTGTCTTCTTATTATTCTTTAACACTCCTATTTTTTTATATTTTTTACGTTTAATCATGCCTTTTGTTATTAAAATACCATAAAAAAATTAGATTGGGAGGCACTATGCCTACAACCCTACTAATTTATTTAGATCCAGAATTTGTTTAGAAATTAACTCAGCCTAAGCTTGGTGATTGATATAAATGGACAAAAATAAAGACGCAGCTAAAGTCCATATATTATGGTCCAACAAGGAGTCCATGAATGCTCAAATTTATAAGGTCAAACTCGTGTTAAAGAAAGGCAAAAATGAAACAGCCCAATAGATTGGCCCAACAAAATTTGAGAGAAGATGCCATCAGATTTTTCTCATTGGAACAAAGAAAAATAAAAGGAGAAGAAACCAAGAAGGGCTAAATAAGAAAAATAAAAGGGGAAGAAACCAAGAAGAACTAAATTTCAATTATCCCTCAACGGGTGAATTCAAGTATCTTGATTTTCTTAAATAAGAAGTCAAGAGAAATTTGAGGCTCAAACAGAAACTCCAGAATAAGATACTTTTGTCAAAATTGATTGATAAGAAGTCAAAGATTCTGAATACATAGGAAAGCTATGATTAAGGGAGAGCTCACACTAAGGGAGAGCAAATCTGCTAAAAGAGGTATGTCTAAGACCCCTTCTAAAATTTCTCTTAAATGTTTTTCATCAAGGGGGAGATTGTTGATTAAATTTGCAAAATAAGAAATTGATGATAACAAACATTGCATGAACATTCTAATATGGAAGGAGTATCTTACGTCCTCATCTGATGGAAAGAAAGAGAATAACATGACTTGACAAGACCAAAACTACATTGAAAAAGGAAATGCAAGATGCCAAATGAAACAATATTTTAATAAAGGAAATATGAGAAAAGGAAGAAACTTGCTACAAAAGAAAGATATCCATATTTGATGAAAAGAAAAGAAGGTATCAACATAATTCAAGGAAATGGAAGAAAGAGAAATGTACTTATAATGATGACAAGCTGAAATTTCTCAAAAGAATAAATGATTGACATTGAAATAGCAACAAAAGAAAAAATTTGGGAAAAGTATGAAATTAAGCTATCAAGGAGACAACTTTCTTTCAAGAAATTTTCCTAGACTAAAAAGACTATGATATAGCTACAGGTGAGGCAAAAAGAATAGAACAAAAAGGAAAACAATTTTTATGGTCAAAAGAAAGATGAAATCAAGTGAAAAGAGGAGCTAAAAAAAACATGATAGATGCAAGAAATTGGAAAGCAAACTTCATGGAAGATGAAGCAAGAAACACGCTCTTCTTGCAACGGTCAAAAGGGCCAAATTGAAGCACATGTGTAAAAGTCTTCTTAAATGAGCATCAACAAAAATTGAAAGGAGTTGAACTAATTGAAATCAAATGAAGGAAGAAAGAGAGAATCATTGAAGAATGACAAAAATGAAGGAAATGATCTCAAGCCTCAAGAATATGCTAAGGATCAATTATAAATGGATGTGTCTTCGTCATTCTTGTACACACAAGACATAAGAGAAAAATGAGAGAAAAAGGCCACTATTGAAATACATCCTCAAGAGCTCCACCTACAAACCTCTCATATTTTGAATCTGTTTTTTTTCAATCCTTTGATTGATATTTTTGTATTTTATTGCTTGGTTAGAAAATTGGTTATTTGAGAGTTTTTTTTTGGCGAGCAACAGAGAGTTTGAGAGAAAGATTTTCAGTTCAAGTCTCTGTATTTGAAATTTCTGTCGTGTGAGTTATTGAGAAGAACTATTGGTGCTTGTAAGTTTTTGTGAAAGAAAAACAGATTTTGGCAATTGAAGAACTGGGCGTAGATTCCTGACTAGGAATCGAACCAGTATAAATATTGTGTGTATTTTTCTTCTTCTCTCCACTATTTACATTTCCTATCATTTAAAAGAAAATCTGTTTTCGTTTTCAAAATTTTGGTTTTTCAGAAAACTTGTCTCCTTGAATACGAGGAGATATCTCCTAAACTTTTAGAAGACAATTTTCAAAGAAAAGTTAATTTTTTTTAAAGCGAAAGACTGCTTAGATTCAGCCCCACCTTCTCTAAGCCACACAAAACCATCAAATGCTGTCAAAAATCACATCAGGCAACAAGGCATAAAGATCATTCAAGGATCCACAATCTCTGCTTTCAAAATATCAATCATGCATGGTGAAATTGTGGAAGACAGAGTGTGGTTTGTTACCTCAACCCAAGGCTTCATATCCTCTACATGAGGGATATGTTGAATCAAATTATTAGCCTGAATCAGTCAGGGTCTTCTCCTCGATGCTATTAATACAGAGATTGTCGCCTACTTCTTTATCAAATAAATTAAAAGCCAAGTTAACCCAATTAAATGTAGTATAGGCTAACTCGAGTCATCTCACACGAAAGCAATTAAAAACAATTCAGGTAAATTGGGGTTTATTGGAAGTGAATTCAATTGAAAAAATATCAACAATTAATTAAAGCAATACCCTGCATACGATTTTTCATAAATTAACGATTAATTATCATCGGTTCCTCAATTAAATATTCATAAAAGAGATGTTCATTAGTTAAAAATTTCTAACTAACACGCAATTTACCTACGAGATTACAATCATTTACTCCTAAGCATTAACTAATACAAGAATTAACAACCAAGATCTTAGTATCAAAAACCTATACTAATTATATTCCCAAATTACACAACCTAATCAAATCTTATTAGTTCCCAAAATTCCCTAATCCTATTTTAATACATCCTAATTTAATAAATCCTACAATCGTCACGATCTATTAATTCAGAATTAATCCTAACTAATAGCATGCAATCACTATATTGTTAATTAGAGAAGAGAGAGGGAGGACTATAAACATTCATTAGGCACAAGAACCTCAAATTAATCCTAATATAAAATTACCGCATGTAGGTATCAGAAAACTACTCACCTATAGATGGAGGACAAAAACGCATAATGATAAATTAATTAAGCATAAAATAAATCTGAAAAATAAAGAAGAACCTGAATTAAAATTAATGGTAGAAAACGGAGTCGAACATGAGAGAAATTGTACTGAACACGAGACCTCCAACTGTGCTTGAATGAAAATAAACTAACCTACACACCACTAACAAAGTCCTAAGGTGCTAGAAAAATAAAGAGAAAGTACTCTTAAAATAATATGAAGAGTGTGTGTCGAGTTTGTGATTGTGAGAAGATGTTTATTTATAGAAGATGTGCCTAAATTGAGTGAAAATCTAGCATTTTTAACACAACAGTTTGTAAAATGGCGATAACTTGAGGAAAGTCAACGTTAAAAAATTCTCAACAAATTTTTAACCAAATCTTTTTGAATTTGAATTCAAATTTGTATTGTATGATCTAAATCTTCTCTTTCAAAATTTTCATTTTATCTAGTCTCCTTCAAATCTTTATTAATTTTCTTGATAATTTATTCTTCTGCAATTAAAACAAAAAAATTAAAAATGAACAAAAAAACCCACAAATTGATTTCTAAAATAAAAAATGGTGTCTTAAATACATTTTTTTCAATTTTTTTAAAAAGAAAATAATGCACAAAATATATTAATTAAACATTAAAATTACATATTTTTAGGATGCAATGTTCAACTATAAAATAATAATCCCGCTATCACTATCATGGCACCTGCTACCAAGTCATCTGCCTTGCTCATCTGCTAGACCAAGTCATCTGCCATGCTCATCTGCTAGACGGAGTCTCAATATTCCTTACAAAATCATTTATGCAATCAAAACAATCAAAGGCATGAGGTATCGATCTCTTCGACCGGCTCAGGCGACGACTCCTCCTTCAGTCAAGTTGAAAGAATAGTCACGACTTTCTTAAAATCCCAGAGAAAAAATGTAGTCATTCTAGATGGAATTTAGGGCAAGAACTTGATATTTTGGTATCACTGACCTTGACATAAAGATAAATTGCATTATGGATAGTTTGCATATTATACATATCCGGTAATGCTTCTTGGACGACAGGAATACAACGCCACCGTATCCTGTTGTCCAAATACATACCAAAACAATAATAAAATAATAAAGACTCTCACTCTTAAATACACACATACAAAGAAAATAAAAGTATTATGCGAGTCTCATGAATGTTAATAAAAAATAATAAAGGACAAGAGACATGATTGAATCTCTTTTTCTCTCTTCTATATTTTTGTTTTCTCTCTCTAACATAATTTGTAATATTTAACTTGATATGAAAAAAGGTTTATAACCTTGTTTAATTAATTTTGTAACGAAAACGTATGTTACAAAGATGCATGCAATTGGAGCATAAGAGCGAAAGTGTACGTGGCTTCAGATTGAATAAAATAATGTCATTTAACAAAGTTTATGGGTGTATTTATTTTAGTTTATTTGTGAAAATAATCACTTTTTTTGCTAAAATAATTAGTTTTGTATATTTACATAAATTTTTAAAAATAATATGAATCTAAAAAAATATGTTTTCAACTTTTTGAACTCCAAGTCAAAAATTAATTTTTTAATCACTTTTTTTAAAAGTTGAAACAAACGCACCTTATAATTCATGATAATAATTTGTAACTATCGTCAGTGGCTAGTTTGTAATAGGAGCAAAAAAAGATTTGTAACCTTTGTTCAATAGAGTTTGTAACAAAAAAGTACATTTTTATGAAAATGTATACTAGTGAACCAAAAGAGAATAAAGTCTATCGTTAGTGGAAGAGAAGAGAGAGTTTGTCATCAATTAAGTCATCTTTTCTCTCTCTTTTGCTACACTCACACATTTTCCCCTAAACACACTTTTTGTTTACAAACTTGATTGAAATAACGTTACATATTCATGTTGTTTGAGTTACAAATTATTATAATAAGTTACCAATTTTTCTATTTGACGTCAAACACATTCTCTTTTCTGCTCTACTGACACACATAAATGTATTTTTTCGTTATAAACTTAATTGAGCAAATATTACAAACATTTGTTCAATCATATTTCAAATTGATGAAAGAAAAATATGATTGGCGAATTGGACATTTTTAAATTGAATTTTATATTTATTATGAAACTTACACTACAACGACAGATATTGTTGTTGTCCAAATAACGGGACCGGTACATATCTTTTGAATCCTTTTCTCTAGCTATATTTCCCATGGTTGCTTCTTAATATTTTAGAAGTTTACATGTTGTATATATTTTCTAGTCTATTTAATATTGAATATACGTTAAAAAAAACTTATTTTCTTTTAAACCTTTCTTATTTTTTTCTTAATTAGTTGGAAGTCAATGATGAGAAAATATCACATAATGATGGCTATAATGGAAAGAGGTTCTACTAATAAGATTGATAATGAGCACAAGGCATCAGATGCTAATGCCTGATGCCACGTTTCTTGGTGTAGGTTGTTTCTATCCATGAAAGTTTCGTGTAAACAATAACAAATCTCTCTCTCTCTCTCTCTCTCTTGAAGACAAGATACTTTATTTTGGAGCCCATAAAAAAAAAAATTGAAAGACATAATAGTTCTTTAAAATGTAAAAGTTCATTTGAGATCTTTAATTATTCAAATTGTAAAATATTTTTGTCCCTAAACATATTAAATAGAAATTTTAATTTCTTGAAATAAGCATTAAAATGTCCTTAAATCCTAAACGATGAGATCAAGTTATTTTATTTTAGAGTTTAGGATTTATGTGCATAAAATTTAAAAGTTTTCAAATCTTGAAAAAATACTTTATCTCCTAATATTTTGAGCAACGACAAAAATAAATATTTAGGTTTTTTTTTAAAAACAAATTTCGGTCGAAAGAAGCAGATTAATTGAAGGGGAAGAACCAGAAGACAAGCAAAGCTCTATATGTGTGAGTTAACAAGGTAAGAAGACCAAAAATATTTAGGTTTTTGTTAAGGTCAATTGCAATAGCAATTGGCAAATGCAACTGAAGTGGGAATCTCGCAAGGATTCCAGAAGCCCACTTTCTGTCTCTTCATATAGTCCACAGAAAAAAAAGGTACTTCCTTTCTTTTTAGGAGCACGATGTGGTTCCTTGATCCTTATTTTTCCTTTTTGGGTCAAGGGATTCCTCTGCGATTTTTGGTAACGTACTTCCTTGCTTTGAGTTCTAAGATTCCTCACCACGTGCCAAAATTAAGTGCCGCGTCCAACCAGTGGGCCGGCCGCATGAGGTGCAATTAATGTTTGAACTGCTGCTACAGAAAGTAGGGAACATTTTCCTTCTTAGGTGATCGCAGTTTCCGTTGAATCCGTTTTCAATGAAAAAATTAGTTGATTTAAATGATAGTAGTACAATTTTAGTGTGGGTTTTTTTGTTTTTTTTTTAAGTATTACAATGTGGGTTTGATTCTACTTTTATAAAATTAATTTTGTACCAAGATGGATGGTTTCTTAGAACAGGTTGGACTACAAAACTCTTATGCCGGTCCGGTAAACTTGGGCGAGTGTACTTGTAAGGACTCAAATCAATAAATGTTGGATCAAAGCATAGGATCAAGAGAGATGATTTCTAGGCATACCTGGCAAGCTTTGTCTCTTTTATACCTGAGGTGAGGTTTATGGGGACTGAGATGAATGGTGGAATTTCCTCTTGGACCGAGGATTTCTCCGTGTAACTGACAGATGGGACCTTAATTCGGGTGGGTCCATGAGCTTTATGGGCTAAAGGCCCATGATTCGTGGATCGGGATGGGTCGTGGGTAAGGTATTTGGACCTGGTCCGTAACAAATTTTAATATGAAGTGATATATGTGTAGTAATTATTAGGGATGACAAAAAAATTATGTGAATAAGGATATCGGGGCATTATCTGCAATAGGTGTAGATATGATGACTAATTTTGTATTTATGGTGACAAATATCCGTACCTGCTTGCTAATGTGGATAAGGACGGGAGTTGAGGCTCCTGACCTATGAATACTTGTTAAAACACTCATTAATACATAAAATTACTTAAATATCACTTATTATATAAAGATATGAAATTAGAAATGTTATTCCTTCACTTCAAAATATATATAAAAGAAAAAATAAATAAACCCTTATTATGTAAAATATTGTTGAACTTGTATTATTTATTAATTAATTTAAACTGTGATGTGTAAGTGCTAGATTGATAGTATGGTAATAATATATGTATATATATATATTAATTATGATAGTAATGATTTTTTTAAAAATTATTTTAGCTAATATCCATGGATATTCATGGGATCCAAATTTCACGGTTAATGGGTAATGGATACCGGTGATGGAACAAATATGAATACGGTATAGGTAATAATCAAATACTAAACATGTATGGATAATTGGGAGCATGTATTCAACTCCTCCAATATTCATTATCATCCCTAGTAACTATTTTAAAAGTAATTTTAATAAGAGGTAAGGAATTTTTACATGTGAATTGTTCTAAACTAAAAAAAAAAAACTAAACAACATGAAAATATGGCAAAATCAATTCAAATTACCCCAAAGTGATTTTGAGGCTCCTCACTTAAAAGTCAAAAACACATTTTGGTTAAATCAATTTAGTTTCTATTTTAAACTAAATTTATTTTAAATTATTTTTATTGATTTAAATTAGATTAATTAAAATAATTTTTTATTAAAAAATAAGCTTACAATATTATAACTTAAAAGTGAGTAAAGTGAGTAAGTCACAAAAATTAATAAATAAAAATAATTCATGTTATATGTATAAAATAATATTTAAGCAAAAATAGTACATAAATAAAAATTATGACAAACTAATTTTTAAAACGAAATTATAATTTTAATAATAAATACTGTATTATTTTATGTATAATTTTGTTTGATTTAAGTTGAATTGGATTAGCATTAAAAATTGAACTTGAAATTTAATGATCCAGTCAATTCTTTAAAACACAAATTACTCTTTTTAAAAATTTTTAAAAAAATTAGTCCGCAGCTCAAATGTCAATAAAAAAGTCATTAAAATTAGTTTAATAATATAATTTTTGAAGTAAAAAAAATTGTCAATCGAGAGAATCACCAGTATTTAACTGCTTCTTGCATTTGAAGAAAATTACCTCCCATGATAAATAATACTGGGAAGAAATTATAAAAGATAAAAAGTAACTTTGAACATTTCATCCCTTCTCTTTCCTCCTAGTGCAGCATAATTTCTTGGGAAATATTACATGAACAACTAAAATAAACAACTAAAACAGACAACACACTAAAAGACAAAGCTCTCATTAAATATTTTTTTTTCTCTTTGCTCTCTTTCTCTTCTCTCAAGCTCTCTCACTCCTTCAATCTCACTTTCTTTTGTCTCTCACCCACAAAGCCACATAAGTTCTTATTCTTCTTCTTCTTCCTCCTTCTCCATCACCTCTCTTTGTCTCATTGTGACCTTCCCACCATAAACGCCAACTCCTCCATTGTGACTTGTTCTTCAATTTTGTTTTTTCGTTGTTGTCAATTCATCCATCGCGTGTAGAGATAGGTGTGTCTTCTTCTTTTCTCTAATTTTGTATGCTGGTTTGTTTGTATAATGATGTTGGTTTCTCCATTTTAGAATGTTGGTTTCTTGTGTTAGTATGTTGGTTTGTTCTAGTGTTAGTTTCGTTGTTAAAATGTTAGGTTAGTTTTTCTATGTTACAATGTTCGTTTTTTTATGTTAGAATGTTAGTTTATTTATTTACACAATACTTAATTGTGTTAGTTTGTTAGTTTATAAATGTTGAATTACTTATTATTTTTATTAATTTTTTAATTTTTAAATACAAAAATAGTGTTGGTGATTTTCACAATGAGGATTGAAGAACTAATGTAAAAAGTTGTATGTTTTAATGTGTTGTTTTATTATTTGTTTTTTTTTTTTTCGTTGTTCGGGAAACATGTTATTAATTTCTTTTCACGTCAATAATAATTAGTCACTCTCACTCTAGAATGCAAGGGGTATCGAGTTTCTATCCTCACTCAATAAACAAAAATAAAAAAATATGTTAGTCAACGGCAGGGTGGAAGTCAAACAATTGTGAGCCACCTATCCATGTGCCTGGCTGCCATAACTGATATGTTCCTCAGCCCCCTAATTTCTAGCACCAATGATTTCTTGTTTTTCAAATCAAAATCAAACAGCTTCAGGAAAATATATTTAAGCAGCAAAAATATCTTAACAAGTAAGTAAAAAATTAAATAAAATAACAACACAGTACCGCGTTTCAGAATTTAGACACATCTAGAAAAAAATAAAATAAAATAAAATGATGATAATAAGTAATAACTAACTAAAAACAAAGAATAGTAATATAGAAGTTGCGCGTCAACACAAATACCTGGAAGATTCCCGAATTACTTCCTTTCCTTATATAAATTCATTCATTCATCACTTCACGCTACATACATCGTCATCTATTCCAAATTTCCAATTGCTCTCTGAAAGTCCCTCTCTATTATTTTCTCTTTCTTTGTTCTTCGTTTTTGTTAATTTCCAATTTCCAATTTCCAATTAGAAGGATGGAATACAGAACCTTAGAACTCAACATCATATCAGCGAAGGACCTAAACGACGTGAACCTCTTCTCCAAGATGGACGTATACGCCGTCGTTTCGATCTCCGGCGACCCCCACCACGCCCCCAAGGCCAAGACGCACGTCCACCGCAACGCCGGCACCAATCCGACATGGAATTTTCCGGCGAAGCTCACCTTCAACGAGTCCCTCGCTCAGCAGAACCGCCTCTCCCTCGAGATCAAGATCGTCTCCGACCGAACCCTAGCCGCCGACACCGAAATCGGCACCGTCCACGTTCCCCTCCGCGAGCTCGTCGACAGCCCCGCCGCCGACGGCAAGAATTTCCGGCATGTCACCTACCAGGTCAGGAAACCCTCCGGTAAGTCCAAGGGATCCCTGAACTTCTCGTACAAATTGGGAGATAAGGTTGCTGCTCCATCTCCGGCGAAGAAGGCGCCGCCCCCGGCGATGTCTTACCCTCCGCCGTCAGCTATGTCGTACCCTCCGCCGCCTGCGATGGCTTATCCTCCTCCTCCGGCAACAGGATCGAAGACGGATCCGGCGACGGCTTATCCTCCTCCGGCGTCGGGATCAAAGCAGGAGCCAGTGATGGCTTATCCTGCTACGGCGGCGGGATCGAGTTCTTCGCCGTATCCGGCGCCGCAGTATCCAGCCGGGTACGGTTATCCGCCGCCGCCTCAAGCAGGTTACGGTTATCCGCCCCAGCAAGGTTACGGTTATCCGCCCCAGCAGGGTTACGGCTACCCTCCTCAATCGGGATATGGGTATTCGGGTCAACCGGGCTATGGGTACCCACCGCAGAGACCTCAGAAAGCGGGTAAGAACAAGTTTGGGATGGGGCTGGGAGCCGGGTTGCTTGGCGGTGCCCTTGGTGGGCTCCTGATTGGGGATATGGTCTCTGATGCGGGTTCATATGATGCTGGTTACGATGCTGGATTTGACGATGCTGGATTTGATGGTGGATTTGATTTTTAAGTTTTTAATTTTTGGTTTTTCGTTTCTGGGATTACTATTCTGGTTTTTGGCTGAGAAGCTGCTTTTGGTGTTTGCTACTTATTTTTGTTAATATACGGATGACTTTACATGCTTGACATCTCTCTCCTCTCTGTGTAATTATTATTTTTTTAAATAATCTCCGAGGGCAGCTTCTCAACAAACTCTTTTCTTGCTTAGACATATGAATGATGCGTTTTAACTTTTAGCTAGATTATACAAACCATACTGAAAAATTGCATTTTTCTGGTGCACCCTTCCGAAGTAAACAAAGTCCGGATTTTCAGTTTGTTCTAGATAGAGAGCTGCCAAATCTGTTAAGACTAAGAGGATGGTTCACCTCTGCTTATGCATATCGAGACGGCTCTTTCCCTCAGCTTAAACTTTTCATTTAAAAAGTGTTTTTCCCAAATCAACCAAATGCTCAAATCAATGAAAGAATTTACTGAGCTGGGTTCTGAGTTTCTGAGTTTTTTATGTCATATATTTGACCCAGAGCAGGGGAATTCTTAATATCAGAACTTGATCGTTTTTCCTTTTTTGCTTTTAACCTTGCAAAAAAAATAAAATCGGGGTTCATCTTTGAGCGAATTTTTTATGTAAGAGCATCAAAACAAGAAGATTGCCGGCAAAATCTGAGTGGATCTTGGAATAGGGAGCATACACACACGCACAAAACCATACATTTGATCAAGTGTTGGCTCTCGTTGAACTAATTAGACGGGGCCAAGCCTTGCCAAATTCATTTTGCCCCTGAACTTGGTCTACCAGAAGGATTCCATATTTTGATATCAATGGCAATCAAGGTTTATGGAATTCCAACTTCCAATGACTCATTTTTCTTTCTATGAAGTATATAAACATCTCGATTAAATTAAAAGCTACACAAATTTTCTGGTGTCTAACTCAGAAAAGAACCGACCATAATGCTAGTAGAAAAATTCTCAAGGGCACTAAGAAGTCAACTCAGAACCCATAAAGTAAGCATCTCAATTAAAATTATAAGTTAATGCCATAATGCTAAAAGAAAAATTCTCAAGTGTACTAAGAAGTCAGCACACCAAAAAAGAAGTGTTCTCTTATCATATAAGATTCAACATTTCAGTTTTATAGGTTATAGTTTTAAAATATATAGAGCAACACTTTTTCTTGCTCCAGAGCATTTACAAATTTCTCATACCAAAATGTTTTTAGGGTTATTTGACAATTTGTTCTGTTTTTGACAGCCATTTGGCAAGTATCAGCACTAGAGCCATTTGGTTTTATAGAATTATCATTCTACGTAAAAGGATGATAAAAGTGTATCTAAGTAATTTTATATTGTGTAGATACATGTAATTACTTATTAACATGACCTTACTTTTTGTTATACATAAGGAACTCATTAAATTGCTATAGGATTTAGGGTTTAGGTTATTACTGACAGATTTATAATGGTACCAAAGGGTCAACATAGGTTGTCTCTAACTTACAGTTTTATCATAAATTCAACTCCCATGAAAACAACCTAAATATAGCAACATGATCATGATAATTGATAACTAATTATTGAAATAACTTATAACTGAAATAACTGACATGATCATAACATTTGAAATCTATGAACATACAAATGCAACATGATGATTTTTATGCAATAAAACAATGGTCCATGGCTTTTCTAAAAAGGTTTTCATGATTTTCTAAATCCTTTCGTAAACTATCTCATAAATAATTTCAAAAACTTTCAGAAAGATAAATTTAATTTACATAAAAGGTTTCAATAAAATAATTTCATAAATGCTTTCCTAAAACAAATCCTTATTTTCTAAAACTAGTTTTTCATAAAATAAATCTTTATTTTTATAAAAATATGAAAAATACTAAAACTAAATCATGCTTATAAAATATGAACATAACACAATGATTAAAATAGACTATGAGCAACAACTCACTCACTTGGAGTTGTTGACGATTGACTATTGTCCTTCGCGAGCTCGGTAGGAACTCGAAAGACACTGTTGACTGACTCAAAACACTTTAACGACATGATATTGACATCCTATGTAGAGACACTGCTTCCCCACGAACAATAAAATAAAACTAGAGCTAAGAGAAAGATCGCGCTCAAAGCACAACCTTCAAAACTCTTTGAGTGAATTAGCAAGTAAAAACACTCAGGGGAAGGTTCTATTTATAAGAGAAATTGACTTTCCTTCCAAGTCACCGACTCTGAATTGCTGTAGCACTTTACGAGTGTTGCAGCGCCCAACCTCAATCACACAACTGTAGTGGTTTGATCCTTCCCTTCTTTTCTTCTATGGGTCACTACAAATTGTGTTATTGTGATTTTTGATATGTGATTTGGGTATGATCTTTTGATTTTGGTATAGTTTAGGGTTATAATTTGTGTTAGGTTTAGGATAGTATGAGGGTTAAGTTAGGGTTCAATTTAGGGTATGGAGGTTTGAGTATAGAAGCTTGGGCATGTGTTAGGGTGTAAGCTAGGGCTGGAGTTCATCCAGAAAAATTTCAATATGAAATATTAATAAATAGAGAAAAAGAGTTCCACAAAAGGAATATCAATGATAAAAGCTTACTCAGTATTAAAATGGTGGAATAAATATTAGAGCAGCGCGTTCAAAAGATCAACACAAGATAAAAGCAGTACATCCAAATACGAGATAAAAATATTTAGAGGATACCAAATGAATGCCCACAATTTTTGGAACAAGCGACTGAAGTCGCATTAAAAACGAAGCACAAAATAGTACTCAATAAATATCAGAACGAGCCAAAAGTATCTCCGAAAAAGCAAGCCAGCGGCACGTGAGGGGTACATGATAAAACTGTGTTGTAAGGATTTCAAATACTTAGTTAAATCAAAACAAAATCTGTTTTGATCTTTCGTTTTTTTTTTATAAGATAATAAATAAGATAAGTGTTGGAGCCAATTTAATAAAAGCCCTAACACAACAAAAGCATCTTCAACAACAAAAATATTAGAGTCCCAATTTTTTTTAATGATGACGTTCTTTTAGTCTCAATTTAAAATAGTTGTTACAAACTAAATCTGAGACAAGGACTCGATATACATGATGCCATGAAGTTTTCAACATGCTTACCCAACTTAAAAGCATGTGAGCGTTATGGAACCTGACATAAGTCCTCATGAAGTTTTTGATTGTTACAACATTACAAAAGCTGACATAAGTGCATATACACATTACAATCTCCTAACAGTCGAATTGAAACTATAAAAGAGTGGCTCTTGCTACTCCATAAGATACGATCTAATTAATACCTATTATCACTCACATATTAACTTAGGGGTTGGAGTAACTTCTATAAGTATCACCACCGTCATGCTAGTTAATGACCACCATGTGTCAACATCTCCGAGACCCTATTAGACTTTTACTTAAATTTTATTAACAATTATAAAAACGCGGCTAATACTCAGGAAATGTTACTATTTCTACTTAGTTAACGTTGCAATCTTTTTAGTATTGAAGTTTAGGAGTTTATTTATAGAGTAAATTTATTAAACCAATTACAAATGTGGGAGGATGCATATTCATTATGATCGATCATCCAATTTTTTAACCTTTTTCTTATGTAAGCTAAATGATGGAAAAGATATTAGATTAGAATGAAAACACTGGCATGAGTTGGCCAAGAGATTTTGATTGTTTACTATTACCTTATCCCGGAATGATATTTCTGTTCAGATTGAAGAGTTTTTTAACTCAAAACTCAAACCGTATTAATCAAGAGGTGGGGTGGTGGCATATCCATAAAAGTAATGTGCTGGATTGGTGTAAGCTTTGATCTTGTAATGTTTGTTGGGAGTTCATAAATGCATATTTGCAATACATAATAAAAATTAAAAAAAAAACCGTATTAACAGCCTACACATTCATATACCACCAACCGGACAATTGATAACTTAGACATCACTTTCAATATTTCCCAGCGTTTATCCATATACCAACCATTGAATGTGATGTGTACGTGGCGGATACAACGTTGAGTGGCAAATCCATGGCGTTTCATGTAGCAATTTGCAGGCATATAGGGGTCATCTTGTGAAGTCTAGCTAGCTACCTCTCTGCACTCACCCTCTTTCATATGCGTGGTTTGTGGATTGTCGTAACTCGTAGGTGATTATGCAATGCCTTATTTGGATGGTTCAATAGTAACACGAAATATGATGAAAATGAACATTATTTCAAACGTCCTAGACAAAAACAGAATTATTGCATGTGATGACAAAAAGATTGTTACTAGCCAAGAAAAAACAAAATACTATATAGAGAGCAGGGAAAGAAGCCAATAGGCAATAATGTTAGTAGGGAGAGATGATTATCCCGTGGGACATGTGAGAAGCCACAAAAATACAAAGTGTCATTAGTTTAATCTTAAAACAAAATATTAAAATGGTCTTTCAATATTACTCATTCTATTTTAAGATAATTGTCATTTTAGGAAAAAAAATATTCATATTATTTTTTGTTTTAGAATTTCAATGTAACATTAATTTTTTAGTACCAATTTTGCCATTGCCTTTATTAATCGCAATTTTTCTCGTTTCGTTATCGCATTATTCGTTGGTAAATCATAGGTTACGAAGCACCAAGATAAAATATGCTATTAATACAATTTGATTCTAATAATTTGATACGGTAAAACATATGTGTGTGTGAATATACATAATGAAAAAAGAAAATCAATAAACAATAACAGAGGAAAATGGGGAAAAGTGCCAACCAAGTCCTTGAAAACTGATCTAAGTGTCAACTAGGTCTCTAATAAAAAAAGTGTCAACTTGATATCTGAAATTTTTAAACGTTTTTCATGTTAGTCCTTCTATTAGTGAACCCGTTAATGGATACTGACATGTCCGTCAATTGCTTTGTTTTGTCTCTTTTCGTACCAAAATGATGTCGTTTTGTTATAACAATAATTTTTTTAAAAAATGCCTAAAAATATGTAACGGAAGGTCTCCACCACCTCTCTCCACCATATTCTTCTCCTTCCTTCCTTCTTCTTCTAGCAACACCACCGCCACCATAGCATCTTCCACCTCCATCTTCTTCACCACCACCATGGCAAACTCACCCTCGCCACCCAACCTAATCTCTACTGCACCAAAACAATGATGACAACAACGAAAAAAGACGTCTTCGGCAGCCAAAACGACAACGTAGGCTCCTAACTCGCCAAAGAGCTCCTAGTTTACTTTGGCCACAATTTCTTTCTGTTGTCACGATGACTGATCCACAGGTATCTTTCATCCCTTACCACACTCCAGTTTTCGTGACATTGGGGCTAGCTTCTTGCAACAAGCTTAGATCTAAACCTAACTAAACCCCTATCCCAAATCCTCAACCCATCTTGGATCTGAACCCCACCCAAACCCAAAGCCCCCTATGGTGCGGTGGTAGATCTGCGGTGATGTGAGACAGGAACGGTGAGCGATGGTGGCCTTTATGTAACTCCCTAATTTTTATAACTACACTTAAGTCATATTTATGACTTAATTAGTTGTTACTTCTTAACGTGACTTATTATGACACTTATTTTATTTAAAATACTGATTAAAAAATATGGAGGTAAATTTTTTCTTTATAAATTGAAAAAAAATAACATGAGCCTTATTAAATAGGATAGAATATAAGGATACATCGTAAGAACATTAATGAAAATAGATAAACAGTCACATTCAGACATACATAAATATACTGAATAATACCTCATAATATATATATGTATGTATAATCGGTAGAATAATCCAAATGCACTATGAATGTTCAAGTGACCATAAAACAATATCTCCACAAGAAGACTAGCTCTTGTTAGGAAACTGAAACATCAAAATCAATGGTACAAGAATAGAATGGCAAGGAATAGAAAATAGTTAAACTAGGGATAATATCAATCATCTTGATAAAAATGGTTTGTTTAATATCACTCTGAAAAGGTTGTGACATGTAATTTATGTGTTGACTCAAGCTCTTGCAGAGCATTCACCCCTCTCTGGTTTCTGTTGCTAAATCCTTCAATCACTCACTTCTCAAGGTAACTTCAAACCTCACATCCTCTTTATGTTTTCTCAATCGCTTGGGCTTCAATGGATTCACATTTTTTCATTCATGATACTGCAATTCACATGTTTCTGTTTTCTGAAATGCACATTATAAGTATCTCCACCTTAACTCTGACTTTGGCTTCATACATATAAGTTACCACTGTTTATTCTTTCCTGTTATTTATGTTGATGCTTTTGGATTGTGATGATGGTACTTTTAGTTATGGTGATGATTTGCTTATATTTCTATGTGGAGAGGCATGGGCCTTTTAACTTGCAAGGTGAACTACTGAAGCCTTTATGATTCTGTCAAATATATTTTGCCTATAAGAAAATTTGTAATATGCTTTTATAATCTCATTCATTTCTTGTTCTTTATTTGTCTAGGTTGCATTTCAGCATGGCATTTGCTTGAAATTTGTTTGCCAAAAAAAGGATTGGGTCATTTCGAGCCTCGCATGCAAAGCTTATCACTTTGCTGATGACTAAATCATTATCTAACCTGGAATAATCACTTGTTATTGTACTCCCTTTATTATTCAATTAAATGTGTTCATGAGTTAAAAAGTTTGCTTCACACTTGATATTATATTGTGTTTATAGACTTTGTATTGTTCCAACTTTGAGTTGAAATAGCATTGTGTTAATGTATTGATGTCTCAACTTTGATTTTCGCTAGGTTGATTTGTTGTTATAGGTTTGGGGGCATTAAGTCAAAGGGTATCTAGTTATGCTCATTGAGTAGCCTATTATTGATGAAAAAATTGGAGGTGTCAAATGGTTTAGACCTTGGTAAAAGTAGGAGCATAATGAGTAAAAAAAAATCTAGGTTAAATTTAAATTGTTTTAAGATACAAATTTCGAATGAAAAACAACTTTTATTTGGGTATTTAAATTAGTAACACTTGTTAAACGTAAACAAAACAACAAAATTTTTAAAAATGTTATCAAAAACATGTATGGTAACCCTTTCTAAATGTTGTCAGAAAATTGGACATTTCTTAAATGTTACCGGAAAGATCTATGGTAGCATTTTAAAAAAAAAATATAGTAATGTGTTGCTAAATCTCATTAGTGACATAATGCATTTTGTAACATTTTATGACAATTTACTAACATTTTTTTAAATGTTATTAAATATCAATTATGGTGTAGTGGAGGTAAGAGTTATGAGTTATATGGTCCCAACCGAAGTTCTTGTAACAATAGCCATTGGAGCAATTTGAGTAGAGACTCAAAAGTTCAGTCCTAATTTGCGGGGGCTATGGACAAGTTTGTTTTAGCCAATTGTAATGTGACACTTGTCACATGGTATATTTTTGTTTTAATTTTATATTATTACTTTACTATAGAGTGAGATCAAAAGTGAGATTTTTATTAGAGAGAAGAGTCTCAATTTTGACTCACTTTTATTTTTTATGAAGTATTAATTAAAAAAATGTTGATGTGTCTGTGAGACCAAAAATAAGATCCTAACATGGGATCTCAGTTAAAAATGCTCTTAAGCTCACTCTTTAAATTTATTGTTCAACATGTTAAAATTCCTAACTCACAGAGATTGAGCTAGGGATGAATGAGTAAAAACTCAGCTACATCATTGTGATGTGCTTGGTTTTATTACTTTAAGATGATTTACAAAGGAGCTATATACAATGAGTATATACTACTGAGCTACAAGTGAGGCTAGTGTAACTAATATAACTGACATAGCAGATGGAGTAACTAACTAATTAAGCTAATTTATTTACACGCAGAGCAAAACTAATTTAGCTAACTGACTTTAACCTCATCTACTGATTCGGGTAACATACATTCTTGTCCAATATTAACTTATGAAATAAGTTGAGTAGAGAAATAAAAACAAAAATCATTTCTCTTTCGTAAATGAACCAATACAAATGACATTGTTTGATTGGCAAAATGTTGATGGACAGAGAACCTACACAGCTAATAACGAAATCCCTCGTCCGAACTATTAATCACTATTACTTTATTCGATAATGCTAAATGCACAAATGAAATTTAGCCGAAGTACAGCCAACGAAACTATATGTATGCTATACAAAGATATAAACAGAGGACATATACTTTTTACACACATATACAAACTTCTTCAAATACAAAAATTAAAAATTGGATTTGTACTACATTAAATAGTAAAAAATAACTGTCATATTCTCTTTTCTGCTACCCACTCACATTCTAAGCGTGTAAACTCACTCTCTATCATACATAAATATTTTAAAATAAACAAGGAACAAGAAATAAGCAAGGAATATAACTCAGGAAAAATATATTGTATTGCCAAGGGTTGTAATTTGATACAATGGGAAGTGTTTATAAATAAACTAAGAAACAGAATGAGAATATAAATATAAAATCAACCTAAATCGAAAGCAATCAAACTAAATAAACATTAGATCAATTTAAAATAAATCAGAGATACGATAATATTCTTAACATAAATAAACTTTTGAACAAAAACAGAAACAAGGAATAAGACAAAACTAAAAACGAAAACAAAGAAGAAGAAAAATATATGAAAAATATTTTATAATTAGGGTCAATTTTGTAAATATATGAAAAATATAACTTTTTATTCATGAAGCACAAAGCTTTTTTATTTCTTAATGCCCCAATTCTAGCTTTAGATTATTTTAACAAAAATAACATATTTTTTTATAATAAAAAAGCTTTAATTATTTTTCCACTATGTACGTACCCAAACGTGTTAAATTCTCTCCAAACAGCTTTTAATTAAAAAGTAAAAGTTGTTGTTTAACTAGATTCCCAAACGTGTTGTTATTCTTCCCCCAAGAGATTAATACTCCCTCCCTCACCATCTATAAATAGGTACACATAAAACTCTTTTCTTCCCACCCCACATCACACTGTCTTTAATTTCTCCACCCTAGTTCACAATCACAAACCCTCAGAAAACACACCAACAATGTCTGGAGTTTGGGTTTTCAAGAACGGCGTAGTCCGGCTTGTCGATAACGCGGTGGCTGAGACGGTAGACGGTGGCCAAGGACAAATGGCAAGGCGCAAGGTGCTGGTCCACACCGCATTCAACGAGGCCATCACCTCGTACGACGTGCTGGAGCGCGAGCTGCGATCGCTGGGGTGGGAGCGCTACTACGATGATCCCGACCTCCTCCAGTTCCACAAGCGCTCCACCGTGCACCTCATATCCCTCCCAAGGGATTTCAACAGGTTCACGTCCATGCACATGTATGATATAGTCGTCAAGAACAGGAACTCCTTCGAAGTCAGGGACATGTAACATGTGCGTGGATTAATGGAGAGTGGGCATGCATGCACGTACCTGCGTTTGAATGTTTGTGTGCTACTAATTAAACAAACTACTATTGGACTCACTATAAATAAAAATAAAATAAAAACTATTGGAGCGGTTAATTTGTTTGTCTTAATTTGAGATGCCTATGAAACAACCGGTGGGTGGGATGTTCATAAACATCTCATTATAATTGTGGAATGGACAATAAAGTAACTCTCCTTTATGTGTTCAATGCATTAACTTTCTTCTAAGAGTACTTTTTTAACAAACATAATAGCTTGATTCCATTGCACTAACTTGTTGGTTCATTCACCTTAAGCAAAGTCTCGAATTGACTTGATTCAAATAAAAGAGTTATGCTACTTCGCTCAGAAACTTATATGAGTGCCAGAGAACAGTTGGCGAAATCAAAGTCATTGATAAGGAGATAAAGAAATGTAAAATGATACACGATAACCATACTTGGACAGCCACGTCAATCACGCAGACCAAACTCCAAAAATAAAAAATAAAAAATCAAGTAGTGAAGTGTTTTCCTAAATCAAATCGATCGAGTAGTGAAGGGCACTTAATCATATCAGTTGGAACTCTATTACCCAAAATAAGGATCTAGGAGGACTCGGTCTCAGGGACTCAAGATTGACGAATACAACCATGCTTGGGAAATTGGTTTGGAAATTATTGAGGGACCCCAATGTTTTTTGGGTCTGAATTCTCAGCAACAAATATTTGCGGCAAGGGGATAGATATAACACTACCGTGAAGATTGGTAGATCTTTCTTATACATGGTGGATTTGGAGGTGGCAAAATCATGTTATCTGTGAAGATATTAGATCCAAAATAACCTGTATTTTGGTTGTTGGTTAACTTACTGTTATAGAAGAAGGTTGGTTAAGTTAGCTTGGTTAGGTAGTTAGAGAATTAGTTATTTTACACATGTGTGTATCAGTTGCCTTGCACAGCAAGCAACAGCTGTAAGTTCATATATAAGGCTAACAGCCTTCCATCAGTGAATTCAATTCAGTCTTTCTACATCTTTGATCACTTCTATTATGGTATCATCGTTCTTCTTCGCTTCCGCACACTTGCAGAGTGCCTAATCTCTCTGCATCTTCTTCTTCCCCGTTCTTGCTTTCTTCTTCTTCTTGCTTCCATGGCGTCCTCGGTACCCGTTGATCCTGCACAGGACCCTCTCTCTCCCTACTACGTTCACCCTAATGAGAACCCGTCCCTGGTTCTCGTTTCTTCTCTCTTGGTTGGCTCCAATTACCATGGCTGGTCGCGAGCCATGCGTATGTCCCTCCTATCAAAGAACAAGCTGGGCTTTGTCGATGGCTCCATTGTAGCACCTGCTAAATATTCTCTTCTCTTTTCGGCTTGGGAGCGCTGCAACCACATGACCTTGTCGTGGCTGATTCGTGCGCTTGATGCATCCATTGCTCAGAGTGTCATCTGGTTGGACAAAGCTAGCGATGTGTGGCAAGAGCTTAAGGACCGATTCTCTCAAGGTGACCTCTTTCGCATTGCTGATCTCCAAGAAGAAATTGCTTCATTGCGGCAAGGTGACTTGTCCGTTACAAAATTTTTCACCGAACTCAAGGTATTGTGGGACGAACTTGATGTTTTTCGCCCCTTACCTTCTTGCACTTGCATATCTCCATGTTCTTGTGGAGCCTTTACTACTGTGAAGTCTCAGCGCGAGGCAGATAGGGTAATAAGATTCTTGAAGGGTTTGAATGAATCGTATCATACGGTTCGATCACAAATTCTCCTCATGGATCCTTTGCCGTCCATCAATCGAATCTTTTCCCTTGTTGTTCAGCATGAGCGGCAATTGTTGAGCAATTCTGATTCTAGGCTTTTACTGAATTACTCCACTCCCTCTCTTCAATCCACTGCTGATAAGACCAATGCGTCTTCTGTGAATATAAAGGGCAAGAAATGCACTCATTGTGGCTTCCGTGGCCACACAGTGGATGAATGTTATAAGAAGCATGGATATCCTGCAGGTTACAAACCGAAAGCGGCCAACAGACGTGTCAATGCAGCCACTGCTGATACAGGATCTGCTGTGGTTACTTCTGAGTCAAGCAATCCTGCCTCCAACAATGTTCAGTTTGGTTTCACTGCAGAACAATACAAGAGTCTCATGGCTTTAATCACTCCATCAGCACACCTGAATATGGCCAACAACGACTCTAATTCAGGTAGATCATTATCCGCTTCTTGGATTCTAGACTCGGGTGCCACTGACCATATATGCTCTTCCATGGACTTCTTTACTTCTTATAAAGCTGTTGAACCTCCTATCACTATCACCTTACCTAATGGCCAGTCCTTAAAGTCTCGTGTTGCTGGAACCATTATCTTGAATAAAAGACTTTGTCTCACAAATGTCCTTTTCATTCCTGGTTTTGCTTTCAACTTAATTGCCATTTCTAAGCTATGCTTTGACAACGATTGCCTTCTTAGAGTATGTTTTGATTCTTGCGCAATTCAGGATTGCCACGGCTTGGAGGAGATTGGACTTGCTAATGTGGAAAATGGACTTTATGTTTTTAAAGATTCTGCTGCTTGTAATGTTTCACCTTTCCTTCAGCATTCTATTAATTTTGTCCATAATTCTAGTTTTGATTTGTGGCATTTTCGCCTTGGACATGTACCTAAGGACAAGCTAAAAATAATACATAGTCACTGTGATTTCATTCCTGCTGATGTGAAAGTTTCTGCATGTGATGTATGTCATTTGGCTAAGCAAAAGGCATTACCTTATAGCCTCAGTAATTCTCATTCAGATAGTGCTTTTGACTTGCTGCATGTTGACATCTTTGGCCCTCTCCCTGTTCCTTCTTTACAAGGCCACAAATATTTTCTTACATTGGTAGATGATTATAGTAGACATGTCTGGATTTATCTCTTGAAAACAAAATCAGAGGCTTCCATGGCCTTGCAAGCTTTTATTACAATGGTTCAGTCTCAGTTTGGCAAATTGGTCAAGAAGGTGAGGAGTGACAATGGACCAGAATTTGCTATGAAGCAATTCTATGCCACCAAGGGCATAATTCACCAATTATCTTGCGTTGAGACTCCTCAACAGAATGCAGTGGCAGAGCGGAAGCACCAACATCTGCTCAATGTCACCAGGTCTCTCCTCTTTCAGGCTAACCTCCCTGCTTCATTTTGGTCTTTTGGAGTTCAGCATGCTGCCTTCCTGATTAATCGCCTGCCTTCGGTTGCTTTGCAGAACAAATGTCCTCATGCTCTTTTGATGAACAAAGAGCCCGATTTCACCTTTTTAAGAGTGTTTGGTTGTTTGGCATATGCCAACACTCTTCACAGAAACAGATCTAAACTAGATCCCAGGGCAAGAAAGTGTATTTTTCTTGGTTATAGATTTGGTACTAAAGGCTTCATTCTCTATGACATTCACAACAGGGAAATATTCCTCAGCCGTAATGTGCACTTCTATGAAAGTTTCTTTCCTTATTCTGACAAGGATTCCAACCCTTCAGCTAGGCATGATCTGGTCTTGCCTGAATTACATCACCTTCATCCTGCCTCTACTAATGAGGTGCCTGTTATCTCCACTGCTCCAGTATCTGATGCCATTGCTGCAGCTGATTCTTCTTCTGATACAATCACTTCATCTCCTACTGCCCCTCCTAGAAGGTCCACTAGAGCCAAGCAGGCTCCCTCGTATCTACACGACTATCACTGTAACCTCCTGCATAGTGCACCTCCTATGACTCCTTCCTCTAATCCATATCCTCTCACCTCAGTTCTATCCTATGCCCTCTTCTCACCTGCACATCGTCATTTTGCCCTCACAATTTCTTCTATCTCTGAACCATCCTCCTATGCTCAGGCTGTGAAATCTGCCTGCTGGAGGGATGCCATGGCTGCTGAGATAGCAGCCTTAGAACAAAACAACACCTGGAAGTTGGTTACCCTTCCACCTGACAAGACTCCCATAGGATGCAAATGGGTGTATAAGGTTAAGTTGAAGGCTGATGGCAGCATAGAAAGGTACAAGGCACGGTTGGTTGCCAAAGGTTACACACAAACACAAGGGGTGGATTATATGGAAACTTTCAGCCCCGTGGCCAAGATGACCACTGTGAGGCTCCTGCTGGCTTTAACCTCCATCATGAAATGGCATTTACATCAGCTTGATGTCAATAATGCTTTCTTACATGGTGATCTCCATGAAGAGGTCTATATGAAACTCCCACAAGGCTTCCCTACATCAACTCCTAATCAAGCTTGCCTATTGCAAAAATCCCTCTATGGCCTTAAACAAGCTAGCCGGCAGTGGTATTCAAAGCTCTCTTCAGCCCTCATCTCATGTGGTTATCAACAGTCACAGTTTGATCATTCCCTTTTCATCAAGACTACCACTGATTCCTTCACTGCTCTATTGGTCTATGTGGACGATATTCTTTTGGCAAGCAACAACATCAAGGCCATTCAGGAGATGAAATCCTTTCTGGACAGTGCATTTAAAATTAAAGACCTTGGGGAAGCAAAATACTTTCTAGGCCTTGAAATTGCTAGAAATTCTTCTGGTATTTCCCTGTCACAAAGGAAGTATGCTCTAGACATCCTTCAAGATGCTTCCACTCTAGCATGTAAGCCTGCTGCAACTCCTATGGATTATTCAATAAGGTTATCCAAGGATACAGGAGAGCCTCTTCCTGATGCAGCAGCCTACAGGCGTCTTGTGGGCCGTTTAATCTACCTTACCACTACAAGGCCAGACATCTCCTATGCTGTGAATCAGCTTGCACAGTTCATGGCAGCCCCCACAACAGACCATCATCATGCAGCCCTGCGAGTTCTCAAATACATTAAAGCTGCTCCTGGTCTCGGTCTTTTCTTTCCCAGCAGTTCCCAGCTCCATTTGCAGGCTTACTCTGATGCAGATTGGGCCGGCTGCCCTGATACCAGAAGATCCACCTCTGGTTTCTGCATCTTCTTGGGAAATTCTCTAATCAGCTGGAAATCCAAGAAGCAAAGTGTGGTGTCCCGTTCCTCATGTGAAGCTGAATATCGAGCACTGGCTGTCACCACTAGTGAAATTCAATGGCTTGTTTACCTCTTGACAGAGTTGGCCATGAAACCTGCAACTCCAGCGGCTGTGTTCTGTGACAATCAGTCGGCTCTTCAGATTGCACACAACCCCACCTTCCATGAAAGAACCAAGCACATTGAGCTAGATTGTCATTTTGTCCGAGAAAAATTGCAATCTGGTCTTGTACATTTACTACCTATATCCACCAAGTTACAACTTGCAGATATTCTAACCAAGCCTCTTGGACCCTTGCCATTCAAGCAGATGGTATCCAATCTTGGCCTACACAATCTCTTTGCAGCTGCCACCGATGGCCAAGATTGCGGGGGGGTATTAGATCCAAAATAACCTGTATTTTGGTTGTTGGTTAACTTACTGTTATAGAAGAAGGTTGGTTAAGTTAGCTTGGTTAGGTAGTTAGAGAATTAGTTATTTTACACATGTGTGTATCAGTTGCCTTGCACAGCAAGCAACAGCTGTAAGTTCATATATAAGGCTAACAGCCTTCCATCAGTGAATTCAATTCAGTCTTTCTACATCTTTGATCACTTCTATTAGAAGAGATTCCTTATTGGTCTTTGGAGTTTTTTGTGCACTCCAATTTTGGTACCTTTTATGAGCACCAGTTTTTGCTTCCTGCTAGTGTGTGGATTCACAACCTGCACCTTCAACGGTTTGGTTTGTACCTCCAACAGGCTTTGTCAAAATCAACTCCAATGGCAGCAATTTCTTTGATCTGGTGTTGTGTGAGTATGGTGATGTTATTCGGGATGCGAAGGGAAAGTGGATCATTGGCTACTCGGCTCATGTAGGCGATTTGGAGGTGTTTGTCTTGGAGCTTTTGGCCATCAAAGAGGGCTTAAATATTTCTTGGGACTTGGGGTTCAGAAAAATTTGGTGTGGAAAAGATTGTAATCTGGCTCGGGCTCTTATCAAAGCTTCTAACCATCCGCGTTGTCAATTTCTTTTTTTTTTTT